>PVJX010011314.1:0-53983 GCA_004027295.1 Dolichotis patagonum | reverse complement strand
AAACACAAAGCATTGGCCAATGATTGTGTTTTGTTTGATCCTAAACATGTGTGGCATCAACAGTTTCACAGTTTACAAAGAAAACAACAAGTGCAATATATCACATTTTCTTAGTGGATTGGGACCAGAACTGATAAAAGATCACTTACAACAGAGGAAGAACAGAATGTTTCTACCCAAGAACTGTGCAAAAATATTCGGGAGCATATTGATGAGTTGAACAGGCAGGCACTACATCACAAAGACCTATGATGACAGCATGAAAACCAAAAAGATGTCAACTGTGCCCTAAACAAAGGGACAGAAAAACAAAACATGTGCTATCAGTGTAAGAGATACTTGTGCATGGAACATGCAGGTTGCATGTGTGAAAACTGTCTTGGGTGTGACAATTGAAGTAAAGATTATTTCTGTGGTAGATGTTGACTTGTGTTTTCATTGTAGTTCACATCAAAGTTTAAAGAGGAAAATAATTTTACAAGTAAACTTGTAGATAGACTGATAAGGTCAAAAGAAGGCACCAATACCAGCAATAGAAATGAAAGCAAGAATAAAAACATTGATCTTGTAGGCACCTTGGGGAATCACTTCAATTTTAGGTTAAAGGAGCATCATGGTGGGTGTATAACACCCATGTTTATTTTTTAAGATGTATTTCTATTGATGAATTATTAATGTTAATTTTATGAGGTTTCCTATATTAAGCAAAGTGTACTTAATAGGAAAAATATCCAAAAAATAAAACATTGAATTTTTAATGTTTATTGAGTGTTTACTTATAAGCATCAAGATTTTCAACATCAATTTTTTTGTTTAGTTAAATTCATAAAATTAAATAATTCATCAATATAAATACTTCTTAAAAAATTAATGTGGGTGTTATATACCTTCTATAATACTCCTTTAACCCAGGCATGGCCCTAAGGTGCCTACAGAATCTATGCTTTTCTCACTTTCATTTTTATTGTTGGTATTAGTGCCTTATTTTTACCTTCATCAGTAACCTACAGGTTTACTAATATAATTATTTTCCTCTTTCAACTGATGTCTGTCTTGCCTTTATTGTTTCTTTCCTCCCCTTTGGCATTCCTATTTCAACTGTTATGCTATCACTTCTCAATACATAGTCACCCGCTTTTGTTTCAATTCTTAGATGGTGGTATGCTGATGATGCAGCATGTGTAATGAGTTTTGAACCCTTACCTCTATGAGGATTTCTTTGTTGGTCATACATGAAAGTTCATTTAGCTAGGTATAAAATTCTGAGGCTATAGCATTTTTTCCTCAAAAAAAAAAAAAAAACCTGTACATGTGGCTTCACTGTCACTTAGAATTTGGCACATAGAAGTATTTGAGGCTAACCAATCAGAAAATTGATGTTCCTCTCCTACTAACAAATTTTTGTTTTTCTTAATTAGAAGTTTTTGCCAAAATGTTCAGAAATGTGTGTTAATTTTCAATAATTTTAACCTTGAATGTAGTGAATTTATTTAACCTTTGGATCTTTTGTTCCATTCAGGAAAGATGTACTACATGATATATTATTATTGCTTTATGTAATATTTTTGGTTATGTACAGTTCTGAGCCCTCCTTTGTAAAAACCCTTACCTAAATGATTTGCTATTCCCTGTTCTATATATCTATTGACTTTCAGTTTTCATTGTTTTTCTTTCTTTCTCTGCAGTTTACAATACCACATTATTTTGCTGCCCTTTATTTCATCTTATTTTCTTGAGTTGGGGTATTTTGCTTTCGTTTATTGAAGTTATGCATTTGTACTTGTATTTTTCTGAATATTTCAATTAGTTTTCTGAAATCTTATTCTGATTCTTAGAGTAGATAGGATTTTTGTTACATGGTTCTTTTTCTATTGTTTTTCAGTAAACAAAATTAACTTGTGCTGGCTTTCTTTTCTGTATTCAGTACTGCCTACAATAGAGCCTTCCATATAACTAACCTCTGTGTACACTTTTTTAATGGATACACAGCAAGGAAGGTGAAATCTTGACAGACATTGGGTATGTGAATTACCTTTGGCCCTGCTTTTACTCTAATTATGTAATAGTCTAATTTTCTTTTCAGATCTACAGCTATAGGATAACCGAAACTAGTTTCCAATCTAGTTTCTAGGCTTCAACCTAATGTGTCTCCTTTCTATTACAATGATCTTTCTTCCTATGTCTAATGCTTACCTGTCTGGTACTCTGAACTGATGGCATCTACAAGCATGTTCCCATGGTTACCATCCTCCTTCCTATGTCAGTGGACACTTCGAATGGTTTTCCCTGGTGGTTAGTGGTCCCATACACAAGACTCAAATGAAAATGTCCTATTTGTGTTTTCTGTGCAGTATTAGCCCTCTGGTTGTAGGAAGTCGTTATTAACTTTAGAGAGTTTTGCAGGCAGAAAAGAACAGTAGTCAGCTGTGGGAAGTCTTAGAAGAAAAAATGTAGGCTCAGTTTTCTGAGTGGTACAAACTGGAGTCAGCTGTGGTATAAAACACAGTATTGTTTAATCTTTCATCCTTTTTTTTGTGTGCCCATTTAATTTATGGGGAAGTTAGAAGGCATTGAATACTGACCTACCACCCAATATTATTTTGAGTCAGGTCATCATTTCTAGAATATTTTTTAAAATATTAAGATTTATTGTAAAATCTAGCCAGAACCCAGGCATTTATTTTGAATGGAGACACACTGTTGTTTTTTCTTATCGTATGCCCCTCCTCCTAAGCACTCTTACACATAAATATGCCAAATTAAATACACTGTACACTCACTCCAGACAGCTGATAAAGGACTTTTGTTGAAATAACTTCTAAATATTTATTAAAGTAAAATAATAACTGCTGTTGCCAAAAAAAGCATCCTCAAATCCGAATATTCACAGCCGATATTCTCCAAAATCATTTCATGTCAACTCCTATTTTCATTTTGTTCTAATGCTGACATGAAGCTCTCTACCAAATCACCCCAGAGTTATCAACTCCACTTGCTCATGGTTTCCCAGCCCAATTAGCAAACCCTTGTGGATTCTATTACGCTATCTTCACCAGGGCCCTGTAGGCTTCTGTGTCCAACACAGTCTCTCTCTACTCTATGGTTCTTCCCATGGGAATTGTTTTGCCATTCTTAAATGTCAAACAATTTATTTTCAAAATAAAAACTGATAAACAAACTTCAGGGGAAAAAATGTGTCTTTGCCTCCCAAGAAAGGTTACTGTAAAATGTCAGAAAAACTATTTGGCCCCTAATTTAACATCTACAGTGACCCTGCTTTACATATTGACCTCAACCTATCCCAGATCTCTCTCCTTCCTAGCTGAGAAAGCATAGCTTGGGAGACTGCATTGGTTATGGAACCCAACACAGGGAACTGATTTATTATTTATTTACTTATTTATTTGGTACTGGGAATAGAACTCATGACCTCTCACTTGTCAGGCAGGCGCTGTGCCACTGAGCTATATCTCCAGCTCAAAATGTTTAATGTAAAAATAAAAAATAAAAACTTAGGAAGACACAGCTGTTTTTACATGGTTACACATTTTTAAACTTGGAACATTTTTTGGCAGTCATTTTACCAATAAATTTTCTTCACTCTCTGTTGGCATTTAAAAAAAAAAGAAGAAGAAGAAGAAGAAAAAGAGAAAGAGCAGTTAACCTGGTCCAAGCTAGGGCATTACTGTTCTGAGATCCAGTGTTTTTCTTTGAACAATGGCTGACATAATCATGTTTTCTCAGGTCTCTTAGAAGTTACAGTAATAAGAAGTAGCAGACAGTCCTGTCCCCTGCATTCTAAAAGCAGATTTCTCATGTGGCAGGACAAGAAAGGGAAAAAAAATCATTGAACGTGAAATGAGACCCCATATCTGCGACCCTGTGAGGTCATGTCTGTGCAGCAGATTGGAATCCTGCATAAGTTTTTCTAATGGAGACCGGAGTGATTTGGCGATGACATAAAGGGGACCTGATATGGGGCCGTCAGCTTTTTCTTAAGTGACAAGACCAGCTCAGAAAAACAAAGAAGCATCCAATCAGTTTACCCTCCTGGGTTTCCCAGGGCAGAAATGGAGTTGAGATTTGTTTAAATCACCTGTGTGACTTCTCTCTGCTCCCTTCCACAGTAGGTGCTGCTGTGAAAACTGGCACCGTCTTGTTCTCACCACCGTCACTGGAGGGAGGATGCAGTTTTCTTAGACATTTATTTCCCTACTAAGCCTACGTGTAATTGTTCCTCCATTGCCATTGCTGAATCATCAAATAAACATTCGACTCCAAATCCCTGGATGTGTGTTCTGGGGAAGAAAAGTTATTTTCATGCTTGGGTTAAGAATTTGTCAGGGGAAAAACCTCTCCAGCCTGTACAATGACTTCACAGGCTTTTTTGGTGGACAAGGCTTTTGGTGACAGCCTGAGGGAGGACAGAGGGGAGGAATCTAGATGTAGGGCTCCAAGACCATCTCTAGAGAATGGGAACAACTCTCAGAAACCAGAAAACAAGGGTAGGGTGACAGGGAATAGAGAGCGCCAGGGAAGTGGCACTGAAGAGGTCTCCCAGGTGTTCCCCCGGCTGAGTAGCAGGAGGACACCTTCAGTAAAGGAGATGAGTAACATCAAGTCTTAAGGTCTTTGTCATGTTTTACAGTTGATTCTCTTTATTTTCTCTAGTTGTGTTCTATGAAGTTGCCCTGAACATGAGTGGATGAATATTGAGCCTTTGCTTTGAGAAAAAGGACAAAATTGGCTTCTTATAGGACTCTTATCACACCACTGAGTTACATCTCCAGCCTGCTCTCTGTCTCTGTCTCTGTCTCTGTCTCTCTCTCTCTCTCTTTCTCTACAAGTTCTTGCTAAATTGCCTCGGCTGGATTCAAATTTGCAATCCTCCTGCTTCAGCTTCCAGGAGCACTGGGATTACAGGTGTGTGCCACCGTACCTGGCTAAGACATATTTTTAAATATATATTGCTGATCCATTAACAGTGAACTCATACCCAACAACACTGCACAAAACTTATTTAATACAAGTAATTTCCCCAGTGGGCATGTCACAGACTTCTACACTTAGGACATTCAGCATTGTGCTCAGGGCCATTTTCAACACTAAAATCACTAAATCACAAAAATGTAAAAAAAATGTGGCTCTAAGCAGATTTTGTGAAGGATAACTGTTTACCTCAGCTGGGATCATGCACAGCAGATGATGACTCTTTTGCCATCCTACTAGTGTCTGTGAATGACAACAAACAAGTTTAACGCAAGCACACGCATTCAGCACTGGGGATATGCTTACATTAAACATATTACTACTGATGCTAACCGGGTGTTAACAGGGTGTCTTGTTGTCTGTCTGGCGACCCTCCTTTAAGATCTGTGGTGGACGTGAGTTCCAGGATGCTTTTTTGTGCTATCAGAATTCCATCAAGGGAACTGAGCTACTGCATCGTAAAAACAGATTTTAGAAGAGTAATTAGCCCCTGCACAAACGTTGGAAGAGTCCAGAAGTAAACATTCAAGAGAGAAGTTGAAGGATCAAAAACTCACCAACTAGTCAAGCTGACCCATCCAGCACCTCTGGCCACCAAGTGTGGTCCAGGGTCTGGGGAGTTATGTGGGCAGCTGAGTGATTATGTAACCACCATCTCTCAGCAATGACCACCATGTATGGGGAGACTGGGGCTGACCCACATCTGCCTGGCACTGTGCTTGTCACCATTAGATAGCGGTGGCTGCTGTTTCACTGCTACTTTCAAGTATTCCTCCTCTGTCCAACTCAAGTCAGGACACCACAGAGGTCAGGATTCTACAGCACACAGTTCTAGTCTGACCAACTCCACGCACTATAACCCAAAATATCTAGGAAACCCAGCCACTGAAAACCTGTTGGAATTAATAACAGAATTTAGAATTTAGCATGCTGCCAGGAAACACCTGAAGCCTTCCCATATACTACCAACAATGAATCTGATAATATACTAGGAAGACTCTCTTTGGGCCCCAAAGTGTAAAACACTTAGGTGTAATATGCATGTGAATTGGGTGGTATGTACAAGCAACAAAATTTAAAACTTTACTAAGAAACACAAAAGCAAATTTGTGTTTGGATCAATGGATTTAAAAAGCGTGTTCTTCATGGAAACTCAGTATTGCAGAGCTATCAGTTCTTTATTTTGTAAATGTGGTACAATTTCAACAAAATTTTCAATTGAGATCCATCAAAATTATTCTAAAATTTACCTGGCAGAATAAACAAAGAAGAATAATAGAGAACATTTAATAAGGAGGAATAATTAAGGAAGACAGCTTTACCCATGGTTAACACGTATGATAAGTAAAACAATACAGACACACCAATCACTGGAAAGGAATACCATGATAAAAAAGCAGAAAAAGATCATTTCATAAAAGTGGGATTTCAAAACACCAGGAACTGAATAGATTATTTGATAGATCATACTTGGGGCAAATAGCTAACCATTAAGAAAAAGTGAAACTAAAGTTCAAAAACATGTAACCAACATAACTTTCATATGCCTTTAGGGTGTAAAATACCGGGAAAAATGTAAATATTATGAATACAAGTATATTTAATCTCAAGGTGGGGAAGACCTTTTAAAGCATGATGTCACAGACAGAAATCATAGAAGAAATACTGATGAATTCATTACATAAAAATAAACATCATATAACAAAAATATTGGCAAAAAGTCAACCGTAAACAATGACAAACTGAAAAAACTATTTATAATTTTTTAATAAAGTGTTTGTATTCTTATTGTATATAATTCTTTGCAAATGTACAACATAGAAAAACAAACAAAATATGTGAGCACCTGGGCCTGGTGGCACACACTTGTAATCCTGGCACTATGGGAGGCTGAGGCAGGAGGATCACAAGACTGAGCCCAGCCTGGGCAGTTTAGCAATTTAATGAGACCCTGTCTTAAAATAAAACATAAAATTAAAAATCGAACAGTTGCATATCTTTGCACTCAGCAAATTCCATTCTAATATTTTTTCTAAGGAATTAGTATAAATACGCATCTTTAAGAATTTTTTTGTCATAGTTTTATTTAAAATAAGTGTCAAACTATGAGAGGGTTGGTCAACTAAAGAATGGTAAATTTAAACAATTGAGTATCATGTGACCATTAATAGAGGTTTTTAATACACAGAAAAGTGTCCACTGTATACAAAGTAACTAAGTGGCAAGTCAGCTTATAAAACAATGTCTTCAGCTAGTCACATTCACAGTTGTTTCTTACTTTAATGGATGTTTATGAAGTCCCAGTATCTGCTGAGCACGGGGCAGTGATGACAGAAACTGTGCTGAAAGAGCTTCTGTCCTGTTTTCAACCCTGTTCACACAGAAATAGAAACTGTAGCCTGCACACACGCATGCAGGCACGCACATACACACACACACACACACACATGAACACACCAACACACAGAAAAGAACACTGGCAGAATATTCACCAAAATACTAATAATAGTTATCTCTTGGTATGTGTGGTTTTTATTTCTTCTATTTCACTTAATTCTTTTAATCTTTTGTTTTGCTATTTTGAGACAGAGTCTCCATATGTAATTCAGGTTGGCCTTGAACTCTGTGTAGCCCAGGCTGGCCTCGAACTCGCCACGATCCTCTTGCCTCAGCTTCCCAAATGCTGGGATTACAGGGGTGTGCCAGGACACCCAGCAGCTTTACTTACTTTTGGCTTTAAAATTTTGGACAGTGGACTTCTTTATTTTTTTAATAATAAAAATCATATGGTGGCCCTAGCCTGTAATCCCAGAACTCAGAGGCTGAGGCAAAAAGATTGCAAGTTTGAGCCCAGGCCAGGCAATTTAGCAACTTAACCAGACCCTGTCTCAAAATAAACAGCAAACAAAACAAAACCAAAAGGGACACGGTGGGGGGGGGGTGCCGGGGATGCAGCCCAGTGCAAAGGCCTTGAGTTTAATCTCTTGTACTTAAAAAAAAATTCACAAAACGTTGGTTATCATTCTGTCTTACTCGCCTTTCCCTTTTAAGGTCTTCAAGCCGCTTCCGCTCCCCACCCAGTATGGTACATTTTTACTGGGAGTCAGAATAGAAAGTCACTTTCACCGGAAACAGTAAAGATGCCCAAGGCCGAGAGGAGGCTGGGCAGCGTGAGAAGAGTGAGAAGAGTAGCCTTCCGTCCACCGATTCACGGGAGGCTGCCTTGGGTCCTGAGAGACCCAGCAAAGGCTCTGGCGCGCACCCCCTGTCCCTCCCTCTGCCTCTGTCCTTCTCCCCCTGCTGCAAAGCAGACCCTGGCTCTTCAGCCCGGGTTCCAGCGGGACCTCACCTCTGCCCGCAGATACTGGGCTCGGCTCCCTGTGCCCAGGTGCCTCCTGCACCCTTAGTACACTTCACTCTGTCCCCTGGGGTCCCCTCACCACACCACTCAGATCTCCTCAGACCACACTCTCTCCAGGTGGCTTCCCTGTCCCTGTAGCACTCCTGCCAGGTTTCTCCAGGGGCTCCACTCTGCCTGCTGCTCCCCACTCCTCTGACCTACAAGGCTGACTTTGAACCAGCAACTTCAAAGGCTTACCAGGTAGGCCTGGCACCGCATAATCTAAATACTGTGTTTAAACAAAAAAAGAATAATAATTCCCATAGTGTTCTACTATTTATTTATAAATCCTTTTCCTAAAACGAGAGACCGTCAGTCTAATTGGTGTTGTGTTTTGCTTTGGGGCAGTACTGAGGATTGAATCCAGGACCTTTACACTAAGATACATCCCCACGTCTTTTTGTTTTTAATTGAGACAAGCTCTTGCCAAGTCAGTTGTGTAGGCCAGGGCTGAACCTGTGATCCTTGGGTTACAGGTATGTGCCACCACACCATTCTTATTTGTGTTTTCCTGCAGAAACAGATTTATCTAATGTTACTTATAGTTTGAGGCAAAGACTTGAGATATAAAATCTGATTTCTTTCTTCTCAGTGTCATGCCTTTCATGGAACTAAGTGGTTTGATTTGGAAGAGACCTCAAATCCTTGCGACATGCGTGGCAGGGTGTGCTTTTAATATCCCTTGTCCTCGCAGAAATTCTGGTGCCAGGAGCTTTTTGGTTATTTCGAGTCTGAACAGACCGAGGCTTATTTTGTGACCAGTTCATCTGGTGAGCCAGGGTTGTCTGTGCATGGTGGCCAACTGGTGGGCAGGCATTTGTGGCCCGGTGTTTGGAGAGTCTTGCAGGTGTCCCTCCTTCTAGATGGGCAGGGCCACCTGGGTCCTGGTGACACTACAGGTTGGCCCAGCCTCCTTCGCAGGGGTGGCTGGACCTGTATATTTTCCTATGGGTCCTTGCCATCCCACAGGGAGTGCACCGGCCTGCTGTTCACAGGGGCTTATCAGTGGCTGATGAGACCCTGTCCCAGCTCACAGACAGGCAGCTTCCTCCAGCCGGCCCCTGGCCCGCCCTGGAGCCAGAGAAAGGTGATAAGCCCCCCGAGAAGATTTTTTAGGAGCCTTGCCTATCTTTCACACCAAGTCGCCAGGGTACATTTTCCATGGTCACCATTTACAGATAGGGTGGCTCCTCTGGATAAGACTGGGGGTGGGGATGGGGGTCATTCCAGGAGGCAAATGATTTTCCAATCAACTTCCCTTAGGAATCCTGCAGGATCTCACAGGCTTTGTCCTGATGACATTTTTAAAAAAAATTATAAAAGTCCATCGCCACCTAGCCAGGCACATTCTTTGTGGCTGCCTCCAAAGCAAGGCCATGGAGAAGAGTACAATCTTCCTGGGCCTCGGTTATGGGGGGTGTTCTGCCTGCAGCTGCCAGGTTGGAAGGCTGAGGCAGGAGGGTTGGCAGGGCTACCCTAGGAGATCCCAGTGGGAAGCCAGGGGCTTCAGCCAATCAATTCCAGGAAGTGACCTGGAGTGAATGATTCCATAGACTGATCCTCTCTGAAGTCTCCTGCCAAGTGCTCAGGGAAGACCAGAGAAAGACGCACAGATGTGGGCCAGAAGCTTCATTGGGCTCCTACTCTTGGGACCTAAAAACCAATAAAACAAGTCTCCTCTTTGGATATATTTTTTTTCCTGTACTGGGGATGATTAAACTTAGGACCTTGTGACTGAGCTACACTCCCAGCCCTTTTTGTATTTTTAAATTTTGAGACACAATCTCTGTAAGTTGCTAAGATGTCCACACCAAACTCAAACTTGTGATCCTCCTGCCTCAGCCTCCCTGAGTTCTGGGTTTAGAAGCATGTTCCATGATGCTTGGCCTGAACACTTTTTTAAAAACCAGAATGAATGATGGAGTAGGTGTACTGCTGATTTACAGCATTTATGGTGAATTAAGGGACTTCAAAACGTGTTGAGAAAATGCATTACCTTGCTTTTATGTTTGGACAATAGGTGTTCAGGCTTTACAAAAAGAACAGAAGCACAATCAATTTTTAAAATGTAATGATTTCAGTTATTTATCATGTGCCTCCCATAGCCAGGGAGATTGTATCTGCTGCCTCACTAAATTGTTCTTGGTCTTTTCCCATGAAGAAACTGAAATGCAAGGAGTTAAGTCACATGTCACCCAGCTAGTAGGAGGGCTTAGGGTTTCAACCACTCATCTCATTTCCGCTGCTCTGGGCTTTCTGTTGGTTTTGGTTTGGTCGATTCCCCATAGAGCAGACACCCAACATAGGCTTCTGGAGCAAATGAGAGAAAAGCAGGAGGCTTGGTAACAATACAGCAGGGTGTGCAGGGTGAGTGGGTGGCCACTCTGGGGTGAAGCTATTTTATAGCACCCCACTGTCCAGAAGATGGCCCTGTTCCCCACTGGAGTTCCCCACACCCAGCCCATTATCCATGCTTTGGAAGTGCTGTAATGGTTCTGGTGCTGGTGATTCCCATCATAATCTCCTCCCGTGGGGCTGATAACTATGGCACAGGGCAGGTGCTTTGGGTCTAGCTCAGTCCTGTGGCAAGATGATGCTTGTGCTGCATGTGGAAAATGGACTGGAAGTGGGAGCTCTAATTGCCAATAGGATCATTGTTGTTTCCAGGCAGTGACAATGGCGGGTGTGAGAACCGCCTGTGTTCTTTCCTGCAAAGCAGAGGAAGAGTGGAACCCAAAAGGACAGGGCTTCATTTAAGTCTCCCAAGCAGTCAAGGGGGAAAGGTGCCAGCAGCCAGTGGATCCACTTTGATACTTACTGGCACAGCAGCAGTCCCTTCTTCCGTGGCTTTTGTTTCCCCTAAAGAACCTGAACCATGGGGAGACAGATCAAGGTGCAAATGCCTTTGTGTTCCCCTTGGAGGAAAGAAACAATTAGTGATCTGCAGAATGGGATCCCAAGACTAATATTTACTTTCCTGCCCAGCTTCCTTTATTTTGGAATTTGATAACTCAAGGCAACCAGCAGCAAGACCACCAGCCATTCGCCCTCCCTGTCCCACTGCACACTAAACTATGGGCTTTGGCTTGACCTGGAAGGCGGGAACCAAGTGACAAGTCACAGCTTGTGGGTGAGTGCTGTTGTCCCCTGCAAGTGGAACAGGCCCAGGAGCTCTCTCCTAAAGAAACCATTGGGTTATAATATTGCTGGGACATCCCACATACCCTCTGAATTGGGGAACGGATTCTGCCACTAAAGATGCATCCAGAATCACTATACGACGTTAGTCATGGTTTTTCAGGCCAGCGCTGGCAGTGTTGGTGTCCAGGGAAGATTCCATAGCAACTTAGATTCATTAAGAACAAAAACAAGGCCAGAACAGGGTGGGTGGTGAACATATGCATGTTCATTTCACAGGTGAGGAAAAAGAGGAAGAGAGCGGCTCACACCAAACTCCAGGAATGCAAATCCCAAAAGATTCTGGATGCTTGAAGCCATACTGCCTGGATTCCTCTGCTTAGCACGGCAGTTCTGGGACCGGGGGTCAAGGGAGTTGTATTTCCCAGCTCTGTGTTCTCTGCATTGGGTAGTCTACCTCGTGGGGACGCGGAGGCACTGCTGAAGCATTCACAGACCCATCTTCTGTAGCTCCATACCGGCTCTGAGCACTGACACTGATCAGGCAGATATCACCCTGTGTCTCCTCAGGGGGCACCATTGCCCCTGAAGCTGTGTCTCACCAAGATGGAATGTGGCCATCACACCCTGGGGAATCTCCATTGCTAGTAACTAGCATCCTAGCATTTATGAGTCTCCTGTTCCTCATATTTTTACTAGTAAAACTAAGAAATCAAAATTATCCTTTGGGAAAATAAATACAAGGTATGAGTTTCTTTTGCTTTAAATAGAAACTATGTCTTTTTCCTTTCCCATAAAAAGTCCTTTTCAGGCACCAACTAAACAACTAGAAATTCAGCAACCTAAATCTCCAAGATATATGGATTATTTTAACAAAAGTAAAAGAAAAAGTAACATCAGCAAAACTTTATTAGGAAATATTTTTTTCAAGAAAGCAATTTTTCAAGTATGCAAAATCGGGCCAGGATACTTTTTATTTAATACGCAAAATCAGAGATGCCTAAAGCAATCTAACTCTAACTCTAACCCTGTCCCTAACTCTAACCCTAGGATACTCATGCCTCAGACACCCTACCCAGGGCACCCTATATCCTAGAGTCAGAAACTAAAGAAAATTCCTACCCTGTTCTTGCCATATTTATAGAACTGTGCCAAGACCTTGAAGCATAATTCCAATTTTCAAAACTATTTCCAATTTATTTGTTCTCATTTAAATGGCAAATGTAATTGATTGCCCTTTGACTCTGAGAATTATTTAGCTTTTTGGAGCAAATGATGCAACTCAGCCAACCAAGTAACTTCAGATTTTCTGTCATTCTAGGAAAGCTGGGGGACTTTTTGCAAGCATAAAAATGGAGGGCAATTTATTTTTTCTTTTTCCAGATTTGTCAAGTTACTTCTAGTGAATGTCAAAGACAGTCTGATTTTTGTTCACTGTTCAGATTTAGGGCAAAGAGAGTTTTCCTTCCTTTGCCACAATGACTTCAGAAATTAAGTACATATTTATCTTTAAAAATGCGTGTACTATGCAACCCAAGTGGTCATCAGTGGATACGTGAATAAAAACAATTAAGTATATGCCCACAATGGAATATTATTTGGCTTTTAAAAAGATGGTGATACCAAGTCAAGCTACACAAAGATGAAGCCTAAGGGCATTATGCTCATTAAGTGAAATAACCCAGACACAAAATGACAAATACTGTATGATTCCACTTATGCAAGGTACTTAGGAAGGTGGAATGGTGGTTTCCAGGGGCTGTGAGAACCAGAAGTGAGAAGTCAGTGTTTAATAGAAGTGGAGAGTTCATTTAGAAGAGGAGAAGGTTCTGGAGATGGAGGTGGTGATAGAGATGGTGATGGTTCTCCCACAGCATGAATAGACTTAGTGCCCCTGAACTGAACACTTAGTAACGGTTAAGATTGTAAATTTCATGATATACAATATATGTATGTGTGTATATATATATATATATATATTTCCATAATTTATAAAGAAAAACCCCCCTGTGTCATGTGGATAGATGTGTGTCTTCCCATGAGGCACTGGGCAGTTCCATTGCTTTAAGGGCCTTTAGCATCATGTGCTGTCAAGCAACTGCCAGAGTTCTGTCGCCTGCCACCAGCATCCCTGATGTCCAGGACACTTAACAGAAGCGCTTTCTTAGGTCTGTGTCCTTGGCAAGGTGATAATGCTCCCAATTAGCACAGAGACAGGCCAGGCCTTTGGATGCTGGGATGGGGAGGTGGAGCAGGGGTCTCTCCAGCAGGACCTGCTCTGGGCTAGAGTTGACCCCAGCCAGCCTGACGGCTGGGCACATGGGGACAGCTCCTGGGAGGCAAGGACTGGAGGGAAGAGGTCCCGAGATAGCGAGGGCCAGAGGGGAAGGTTTTGCTGACAGAAAGAGATATATTTTAGCCCGACTTCTATGCTAGTCCTGTTGTCATCTCACTGCTGGAGAACAGTGTCCAAGATGAGCTGAATTAATGCTCCTTTAGTGAGGATGGGGAGGCCGCCAGTCTCTTCTCTTTCTCATGGACTTTCTCTCCTCTCTCTCACCTCTTTCTGCTTCTGTTTTTAAACTAAAACCCATGAAGCCCTTGTTGAATGTCTTAAGTAGGTGGACCCTAAGAGTGGAAGCTCTCCTATGACAATGTGACACACACTGCAGTAGTGAAGACCCCTCACTGATCCCTTTAATGCTGTAGTGGATGCCACAGTGCCCTCCCCACCCCCCGCACAAAACCATTACCCACTAGAACCTGTGATTGTCACCTTATTTGGAAAAAGAGTGTCTGCAGAGGTAATTAAAGATTTCAAGACAAGATCTTCCTGCATTGTCTGGGCAAACCCTAAATCCAAAGCTCAGTGTCCATATAAGAGAAAGGAAAGAGACTTGGGACACACAGAAAGTTGAGTGTGACGGAAGGGATGCAACCACCAACACAGGAAGTGGGGAGACACCAGCAGCTGGAGGAAGCGGGGAAGGTTCAGCCTCAGGGGCTTCAGAGAGAGAGAGAGTGTGGCTGGACTAACCGCTTGATTTGGGACTTCTGGCCTCCAGAACTAGGAGAGAAGAAATCCCTATTGTTTGTGGCAAATCAGACTTATAATTTGTTACAGCAGCTCTCAGAAGCTAATACAGATGCCAATGCTTGAAACCAGCATGGCAATCTCCTTTATGTCTAAGTTATATCTGGTGGAACTCTTACTTTTTGTTTTGCAACTCTGGGAATTGACATCTTGGACTTCACAGTGAGCTATCCCCAGTCTTACTTTTTGCTTTTGTTTTTATTGTGAGACAGGGTTTCACTAAGTCATTAAGTTGACCAGGCTAGGCTTGAACTTGTGATCTTCCTGCCTCAGCCTCACAGTGCTGGGATTATAGTCTGGACGCCTACATCCAGTTGGAACTCACGCTTTCTTAAAGACCATGTTGGAACTGGATTGGATCATGGTACCTGCAACCATTTCTTGTGGATGTGCCCCTTGCAAAGGCACTGCAGGGCAATCTGAGCTTTCTGGCACTGCTTAGACCCATCCCAAAACACAGCTGTCACTAGCTGGGCACTGCACTTTGAACCTACAGAAAACTAGTTTGGGATATTGACCTCCAAACAGCAGCATGAGAAGTAAAGATGTATTGCATCATGCAGGAGCCCCTAGTCAACATTCCTTCTTTACCTGGACCACTTTGCCCTCCTTCCCTTCATCTGGTGGGTTTTCCACAGCGGTTTCCTCCTGTGATGAGTACTGCATTGAAGGTCATTGTCTTTTACTGCTGCCTGGGACAGTTAGAATTGGGAATCAACTTTGTACAAGTTTCTTCCAGCTCAAACTCTCTTTGAGTATAAGGGCATCTCTGCACATAGACTGGACATCCTGAGTCCCTGCTGCCCACTTGGGGCTATGCTTTCAGCTTGATGCCTCTCTCTTCCTTCTGTCCCATACTAAAAGTATAAAGTATTCAGAAAGTGATCAAATACCCCTTGATTTGTTTCTCACTGAGGCAACCCAAGTGAGCTTTCTTCCAAGTAGAGAATTCTAAACTAATTGTTGCTGAGAATTTCTGATGAGTCCTCTATTTTCAAGGGAAGCCTGTGTGTGTTGTGTGTGTGGCTGCCTTGTGCACATAACTGAGTGTAAATGACAGGGTGTGCAACTAGGATATGTGCCCTTCGCACAATCCAAAAAATACCCATCTTCTGTGAATGGCACTCTGTGAACATAAGATGACCACTGCCTTTAGCAGAATGTCACTCCTTTAATAAGCGGTGCTCACAGAAAACACTTTCCTCCCAGGATTGACACCATAGAGTTCTGCAAAGATGATGTAAAGGGTCCTGTAGTCCCAGCAGGACAGCCATTTCCCAGAGTCACATTTCAGTTCCTCTGAGTTCATACTGCCTGACCACACTGACAGAATTAAGCACTGAAAAGAGTGGGGGTGGGGAAAAGGATAGCGAAGGCAGTATGCTGGAGGACACAGAATGGCCAGCTCCTTCCTTGTAGGTCTGTGGATGCCTCGTCACCATCCTGGGGCAGTGGAGGGGGAGGGGGCTGCTGGAAACGCAGTGAGATAACAGAAAACATGAGCCCAAATATTTATACAGGGTTGCAAACAAGGATCGCTTCTTCCCCCAGCTTTGATTTGTTTGGCTTTCCCTCACCACAGCACCCCCTCCCTGTCACTGCTTCAGGGAAACTTGTTTGGTGATGAAAACAAGATACCCCATTGCTAGGGGACACGGTCACAGGGAACAGCAGGATAGGAATCTGTTGACACCTGGGAACAGAGGCACGTGTAGGACCAGTGGTCTCCCTGGCACCTCTGTCTCCATCTGTCTAATTACTGCAGTTTATCTCTGCTGGAGATTTCTGCTCCTCTTTCTTTTAGAATCAGGTATGGCTCATTTTAGCCACCTAACCTT
Organism: Dolichotis patagonum; assembly: GCA_004027295.1. Classification (NCBI taxonomy): domain Eukaryota; kingdom Metazoa; phylum Chordata; class Mammalia; order Rodentia; family Caviidae; genus Dolichotis; species Dolichotis patagonum. The sequence continues at coordinate 37,524 of PVJX010011314.1, read as the reverse complement.
TCTCTTTCTGTGTCTTATTTCACCTCTGACAGCAGATTGGAAAAATTCTTTCCATGTATTTGAATTCAGATCCTCAAGAGAATCTGAGGGTCCTGTCCTTTCATGGAGCCACTGAAAGATGGCTGGATGGCTCTGATTGGTGCGCCTAGATCATGGGACCATGGTTCATGATCCAATCAGCTGTAGCCCAAGCCTCAAAGGCTAGAAACCATGGCTACAGGCAGCAAGGGACAGAAGACTTGGCAGATTCCTTCTGGGTGAAGAGGGTTCCCACAGGGCAGGTGATGACTCAATTTCTTTATCTTACCATGAGAGGGCTTTACTTAAAGATGTATTTTATATATATATATATATATATATATATATATATATATATATATATATATATACATATACATATACATACATATACATATACATATACATATACATATACATATACATATATATGGTGAAGGCCTTACATTTTAAAAACATTATTACAAAAAGCACATTACCTTGAACCTCCCTCAAAATACTTTCTTCCCTTTGAACATGCTGTTGTTATTTTCTGAAGCAGTTCTGAAAGTCTTCTGTCATGAGTGTCTTTACAAGGTGGGACAAAAAATACAGTGAGTGCCACCCAACAGAGATGCAGGCTTATAAAAGTATGATGGTATGTCCTCACCCACCTTATTCACAAGGTCTGGTACTGTGTGATTTTTGGATCCTCCTCAAAGTCAAAATGACCATGAAGTTAAATGTTTTGAATTGATTCATGACATCAAGTTAGCCATGACAGAGCAATAGAAGATACTTACTACAGAGGACTTCCAGAACTGCTTCAGAAAGTGTCAAAAATAACGTTTTGAGGGAGATTCATGAAAATATGTCTTTTACCATAATGGCTTTTTAAAAAATTAAACGTTCATTATATTTTGTGGTCTCACCTTATGTGAAAGCCAAGTGAGGGCATTCAGGTGAGTGGACCTGAAGTACCAGCTCTCTTTCTGGCTTCAGATTTCAGAGGTGAGAAGCGTGAAGCCACAATCAGGAGTATTGAGGCCAAAGAAGTGTGTTCAGGGGCCCAGTGTGAGCTAGAACCTTGAGGAGGTTGAGCCCTGTGTATCAAAGCAGCATCTGGAAGCTTGGGTGTGAAAGGGCAGGAAAGGCGAGCACTCAGCTGTGAATGTGTGCTGGGCACACGGGAGGGAATCGGCCCAGTTGCCACCCCACACATCAAGGGTCATGGCACGGTGTGAATTCCATTTGCAGGTCCCCTTTTTAAAAGGCAGGGCTGGCCTTCATGGCTCTAATGGAGAAGAGCAGACTGACATTACAGCTGAGAGGAGGGGGTACTGGTCTGGGCTGGGCACTCATTTTTCTCCCTGCTCCATGCCACCCCCACCCTCTCCTCAGTCTTCTGTTCTCAGCCTTTTCTTCACTTTTACTAATGATTCCTTATATGTGGCATTAAGAATGTCTTGACTTAAAAACAAATTCAGTAAAGCTTCTAAAAGAAAATAAAGAATGCTTCACAAGCCAGGGGTAAGCAAAGATTTTTTTTTAGGACATCAAGAAGACTAAACGAAAAAGGATTAGATTCAGCAAAATTAAAATCCAAAGATCCATTGAGGTAATAAAAAGAAAGCCAAAAACTGAGGGAAACGCCCAACAGGTGTACCTAACAGAAGACTTGATGGGAAGATCTACAGAACACCTATGATCCAGTAAGGAAAACACAAGTGCTGGTGAGCAAGCCTTCTACACATGGTCTTGGGGGACATCAAAGATCCAAATTGTTTTGTCAGTAGAGTTTCAGGGAAGGCTGAAATCCCAACCTGGAAAGTCTCCTTCACCAAGACAAGAAATCCAGTGCCTCGGAAAGGGAACTGTGGGATGCTTCTGAGAATCTTAAAAAAAAAAAAAAATAACAGAGCCCACTCTCAGCAGGCAAAAGTCAGTGCCCCCTCTCCTTGCTTGCAGAGCAAACAGAAATCACAAGTGAAATAATACCTGGCAAGATGTTTGTCCCTAGTTAGGATCTCACCTCCTTCCCATATTGTCCCTCCTACCGGCAATAAGATGGAGGGCAAAGATCAAAGCCCAGCACAGCCTGACTACAGAGGTACTGGGACTGTTAAGCTCTGACAGGGTCTATTTGCAAAGTGTTTGCTGTAGCTCATATGGATCGGTAGGATGTTGTGTGCCCACAGGGCTGTAGGCCGTAGGTGTGCAGGATTGAGAAGAAGAACACAACATTGGATAAAGGAAGGTGCGTCAGTATGGAAACTCTTCTGTAGTCCAAGGTTAGCACCTTGGCAAGGAACTTGGATTCAGGCTCAATATGCTGCTACAATGGCCACCGGAAGCTTGGGAATAGTGCCAACCTCCCCCAGATGAAGTGGCATCAGTAGAACTGCCAGGGTGCATAGGAGGACAGGAGCATCAGAAGCAAGGTGGGCACGATTATTGCAGTAAGAAGTAAACCCTTCCAGAGGTGGAGATGGTTGACAGAATACAGTGTTTCCAGGGCTGACATAGTTGGGCAAAAAAAAATCAATGCATATAAGGAAAAACCAATATAAATCAAAAAGAAGTGATCAAGAGTTTGGGGTGGCAGCCCTGAGAAAATTTAAGAGTCCTAGCTATCCTTGGCCCTGAACCCACTGAGTAAAGTGGCAAGCTCAGTCCCCAGGAAGGACAGTTTTGTAAGACCAAGGAGTAATTTTTTTCATTTCCTATGGGCCATGCACAGAGAGAAAGGGACTACATACCAATTTTTCAGGCATTGTGGGACAACCTAGGGTCTTGACCTAGGTACTTGACAGCAATGCCCAAGTGCTCCCAATCATAGTCTACCTGTTAAGAGTAGGGGCTTATAGTGGGTAGACAGTAACTGGAATCTGAACCTGGTCTAGCTAACTGTGAAATCACCCAAGGTCATTTCCCTGTTCCTGAATGTATCATTGGAATTGTCAAACTTGATTGCTGGCCTAACTCTGCTTCCTGATGCTGACACCCAGACTTCACTTCCCAGCTTGGATCATTCTTGCTTCATGGACAACTTGGATTCAACACACTGATTGTCTGCAGTCTTGTCTGTTTTGAGTGACTGCTCAGTTCATCTAGCTGTGGTCCTAAGATTTGACCTTGACCCTGGACTTACCTGCCCCTGTAGGAGATGGCACATTTTTGCCCAAAAGTTCAACCTTCCAAGCCTGGCTTGTGCATCTTTCATTTTTGCTTAAAGGGATACTAGAATGTGAGAAATCTTGTTGTATTTTCAGGTCAAGACTGAAAACACCAAGATAATAGGATTTAGGTTTCACCAATCAAGTAATCAAATAAACGCATCCTGTATAATACATCAATAACATGCAAGCATATATAATTATTTGGAGATGGCATGGATAGCAGATTTGCTTGTTATGGTCACCGACAAACAATAATGTTAGCTACAATTTGTTGAGCAGCTACTGTGTGTCAAAAATATTCACATTTGCTCTCTCATTTAATCCTAACGACAGCACTATGAGGTGAACCGCCAAGCGTCTTTATAAAGAAGAAAACTGAAGTTCAAAGAACTGAAAGAAAAGACCCAGAGTCATAAAGTTTGCAAGAGGTGGAGTCAGAATTCCAGCTCAGGCTGCTGATTGTGGAGCCAGTGCTGTTTCTGCCCCACCGAACTGCATCCTGGTTGTAAAGATTTGTAGCCCAAGGACCTCAGAGAATCTCTTGACTTCTAGCAACCAGGCTTAAGAAAATATGCTTTTTCTTTCATGTTTTGGAAGACAGAATCAGTCATAAAGGGCATTCCTTTAAGACCTTCTGCTTTGAAGTGATAAAAGCTCGATTGAAGGAAGGCTCCCAGGCCCCTGATCTGGGCTCACCCCTGCCCCTGGAGCCAGGAAATGTGATTTCTTCTGCCATACCTTTCACTTACACTGCTGGCTCTGCGTCTTTAGTCTCCAGTGGAATTTTTTTTTCCTTAAGAAAAGAAGATAGCTTGGGTAAATTTCCAGTTCTCCACCATTTATCTGTAGTGAGCTGGAAGAGTGTTGAGTGGGAAAGGGTTTCATTGTGCACGAGGGCCCCACGGCTCAACACCCACCTCTTCTGCCTCCTGTCAAAGGAAGCAAACAGGTTTATTAAATAGCTGTCAACCCGAATGAGGGGAGATTGGATTAGGGGCAGAGGACTTGTGTGCTAAACGAGGCACAGATTTATGACCAGGGCTGCGCAGCCTTCAAAGATGCCCAAGGTAGAGCTAAGCAGGGCGGCCAGGCTGGGCAGTGAAGGGTGGAGGGCAAAGGGAAGGTCCCAGCCCAAGGCCCCTCCAGAGAGGTCAGGCTTCTCCTTCCTTCACTGGGAGCTCCTGTAAGTACCGGGAAGAAATGACGTGTGCTTCTCTGATCAGAGGCTCTAAGTGTAAGCTGTCCAGGCAGGGGCCGGCTGAACTTGGTCACTTGCTGCCCCCAGTGAGGGGAACAGGTCTTGCACCATGATGACAGTGCCTGAAAGGTTACTGGAGTGCCACTGAGTCCAGCAACTCCAGATCTATCACCAACTTAGCAGGCACAGATGATGCTTCACTCACCAAAAGGGCACCCCCTCCCAGCATTTGGGGACCCACCCATTCCTGGCTCTGGAATGAAGGTGACTGTCGCAGCTGAGCTGATCAGGTAGCATCCATTTCTCAGACATTGGCATGGTTCTGGTAGCAAGATCCAAGTAGGCCAACTGGAGAGGAGAAAGGATTTGCTGAGGGTTTCCTTCCCTCTCTAAAAGAGTGTCCCCAACTCTTCTCTTTGATGCAGGAGATGTGATATGCTCCTTACCTCTCTCCCTGTCTAACTGGATTTCAGATCAACTGTAGACATGCATTTCCCACCAGTGGGGACTGCACCAGGAGGAATTCTGCCAAGGGACTACAGGGCAGCCCAGTGAAGCCCTGACTGCTGGTGTATATAACCCAAAGATGGATCTGGTATCTATTTATCATTGTCTCATGGCCATAGCAACTCTAAGTACACCAGTATTATAAAATGGAAAAAAATCAAAGTACTCAAAGAAGAGCAAACAAAATCAATTGTAACCCCAGCATAATCACAAGTTTGAGCCCAGGCTGGGCAACTTAGTGACCTAACAAGATTGTGTCTCAAAAAGAGGACAAGGGAGACTAAGGATATAGTTGAATGTGAAGGCCCTGGGTCAATCTCCAGTGCCACAAAAAGGAGAGGGGGCAGGTGTGCTGGGCTAAGAGAATGGATGAAAACAAAGATACTTGTCTTGCCAAATGATTACTATTTTCTGTCTCATCGCTTGTCATTCACAAACACAGCAACATAAATGACATTAGGGCTGATTTTGTGTGGTGTCTTCCACAGACCGCATCACTTTATCCCTGGGACAGCCCTGGGAGGGGGGCATTATTTTCTACATTTTATGGATGAAGAAACTAAGGCTCTGACAGATCTGGACATTCACCCAAGGGCACACAGCTAAGAAACAGGAGCTCAGCTCTACATTTGGAGACTCAGGAGCCTTGCTCACCTTCATCTGATTCTCCTCAGAGGATCCAGTGGGAAGCCTGGGCCCAGGTAGTACTTATTCTGATGTCAGAAGAGAGCAGTTTGGTGGTGGTGGGGGCTGCTGCAGGGTATCAGTCACCTTCTGCTTGCCGTGGTCTTTGGCACCAGCTTCTGGCATCTGTCTCTGCTCCTGCCTGCATGGGCTGCTCTGGGGTCTGGGACATCACACATCTGAGCCTGCAGTCAGCCTGTTCTACTTCATTCTTCCCTCAGAGGAACTGAAGTGGCGAGACAGTCAACCTCTCCCACCTGAACAAATGTGACCACATAAACTGGGTTAATGAACAAAGAGATGACCAGAGGGAGTTAGGGGTGGGGAGGGGCCCCAGCTAAGTTGTCTGTTTTTAAGCATCAACTGCTGTTGGAGAAAGTGAGGGCAAGAACCAGTGGTCACTAACTCATTTACTTAATTTGGAAGGAAAACATTTGCCTCTGGGTGAATAAAAACAGAAGGCATTATGGGGCTTAAATGCCTCTTTTGAGGAAATTTCAGCCTCAGGCCTTATCTGCCAAAGGGAGGCAGCTGGGGAGAGTGTGGGCACTGAGAACAGCCCCAGGGGTCACGGGAGCAGTCAGCTCCATTTTCCAAGGGATAACACTGAGGACAAGAAACATCACCTAGTTTGTGTTGATGGTCACACAGCCGGCTATCAGGAAGACAGTCAGGACCTAAGTTCAAGCCCCACCATGCCCTGGATTTCTCACTGGGAAAATGAAGCATCTCTAGATCATTGTCTGTCAAAACTCCCTCATTTTCTCAGTCATTTGAGTAATTTAGTGCCACTTTTCATGCAACCAGTATTTGCAGACAGCTTTTTGTGAACCAACTTTTTCTCAAGCTTTTTGAAACTTTAAAATGGTATATTTTTTTTAAAATAAAAAATATAGTTTGAAAACAAATATATCTTGACTAAAAAATGATTATAATAATGAATACCATGAACATGATACTATTGCTTGGCTGCCAGGCACAGATCTGCTTTCTCCTTGTTAATAAGAGAGGTTGACAAGTGTTAGAGGTGCGAGGGACCTGTGAGTCTCCATTTGCAATGTTTCTTCTGGATGTAATGAGAAGTATTGAAGAAGAGTAGAACAGGAAGCACCTGGTACATGACTGCACTCAGGGACATGCTGTGTTGCTTATTGCTCAGGTCCTTCTAGAACCAGGGCTGAGCTCAGAAAGGGGCCAGTTCAGGTGATCTGTGCACTATGTTTGCAAAGGAAGAGGCCCACCTTGTCCCACAGAAAGGGCTCATCCAGGCGAGGCTGTGGGGGCGCTTAGCAAGGAGCTAGCCAGTCACCACTCCTTCCAGGCACACAGAGGGGCCACTCCTGTCTCGCGCTTGACATATCCTATGGCCATTTGACTCAACTGGCAGTGAAACAAGAGGAAATCCTATGTATTACTCCCTAGTAGAGCATTCAATAGCCCGAGAACCCTGCTCCACACTCTCCACATCACACTGTGCCCTCGTTCATCTTATTCATACAGTCTGGCAGTGGGCGACTTCCGGCTCTTCCTAAGGTTGAAATGGCCGTGAAAGGTAAATGTTCTGAATTGATTGAAGACATGGAGGTAGCCAAAGAAGACATAAAATAAGATTTCCAGAACTACATTAGAAAGTGGCAAGAACAATGGGATAAGTCAGGCATGGTGGTGTACACCTGTGATTCCAGCACTCTGGAGGTGGAGGCAGGAAGATTGCTTGTGAGGTCCAGGTCAGCCTGGGCTACAGAGTGAGTTCAAGGCCAGGTCAGCCTGAACTACGCAGTGAGACTGTCTCAAAAAACCAAAACCAAAAAAGCATGATGGGATAAAAGTGTATCAAAAGTGAAGTGGAGGGTTTTAAGGGGATTAATGGCAGGATTTTTGAGAGGACAATGAGTCTTTTATGGTAATAAATTAAAAATAAATGAAAACACTCACCATAAGTTGGATTACATCTTGTAAGTCCACTGTATTTTTTGAAATTGAAATAGCTACTCCAGATTTGTGTTGCCTTACTGAAGGATTCCCTGTCTCTTGGTTAATTTCTCTCACTGTTGAGAAAAAAATTACCTAACACCCAAAATGAAAGAAAAACAGGTTTATTTAGATCACAGTTTGTGGAGGTTTCAGTCCATAATCAGCTGCCTCCAAAACCGGGTGGCATGGCACAGAGGCAACAATTCAAGGTGGCGGAAGACAGCAAAAGCAGCAAGAGCAAAAAAAGGGGGGTAAGGAGAAACCTCTTCTCCTCCCTTGTATTGTAAGTAGGCTGCAACTTCCCAGCACAAGGTGAGTATAGCACTCACACCACCCCTATACCCTCCTCTTGCACAGTGTGAGGAGATTTAGAAAGCAAGGATCCTGGCTCCTTACTTTCTTAGTTAAAAGTTTAAACTTCTTAAGTTGACACAATGTATCAATCATAACAATATACCCCTTATCAACTTGGCAACTAGACATGTTTTTTTAGACCAGCGTCCAGATACAAAGACATGCTTGTTCTTATCATTTCGCAACTTGAAGATTATGATAGGTTTAACAATCCTTAAGAATCAGTATTAAGTCTATCAACATTATATTACATTAGAACCATAGCATTTCTCACCTGGCACCCCAAAGATTCATGCACATCCATTTATGCAAAAGGCATTTAGTTCATCTCTAAGAGTTGCCAAAAATCTTGACAGTTGGACCTTGCTGAAAGGTCCAAGTCCCGAGTCTGCCTCCAAGATATAAGGCAAACTCTTACTTGCAAGCCCCTGTACAAATGAAAAGTTAAACACTTCCGATATTCAATGGCACAAGATAATCATTTTCATTCCAAAAATTACAAACAGGGAAATACAAAAGATTGGCACAAAAGCAAGTCCAGAATCCAGCAAAGCAAACATTAAGTCCTTTAGTTCCATGTCCAACATCTGACGCAATCTTTGACACATCGTGAGCGCCAAAGGGCTTGCCTGGCTCTACCCCTACAGCACTGCCAGTGATTATAGTACCCACAGCTTCTCTCTTGGGCCTGCTTTGCTCCCTCCTTGCAATTTTCCTTAGATGATCCACATGCCTGGCTTTTCCACACTTCTGAGGTCTCCACTGCACCTTCAGCTTCACACTAACAGCTTTACATACTTCCCTCTCAGGGGCACGCTGAGAGGGCATCCCAGGCTTTCCGAAATCAAGGTGAAAGCCGTTTTTAACTCCATATCTTTTTCATTCTGCATGCATCTAAAACCAGTACCACAGGATTATTCCAAAGTCTGCTGCCACCTGGAGCAGTAACTGGGCTTTTTTCTCTCTTGGCTGAACTTGATTCTGAGGAGCAAGTTCTCTATGCTGCCACCATTCTGGAACTTAGTATGGTCTGGTCCATTTTGTAACATGGTGCTCTATGGCTTTATCCTCCCAGCAAAAACTTTCCCTTTTGCAGTTTTGAGGCTTCAAATAATGGAGAGTTGTTGCATTTTGTGATGCACTCAGGCCATCTTTTATATTCTTGAGAATGTTCCCTCTCAGCACTCAAGATGGCCTTAGTTCATCTTTGCAGTCCACAGCTTTACTGGCGCTTCCTTTTGGCCAAACTGATATTTTAAATCATCCTGCTGGGCCCTTTGCTCTTGATTCTCAACATAGATCTGGCTAAAAGCCCCCAACAAATAGCCATGCCACTGCCTCAACATTAGACTGCCTTGAAATTTCTTCTAACTGATTAATTAGCCCATCACCCATAATCTCAGTCTCAGGCAAAGTCTCTGGACACAAGAAAAATGCAGACAAAATTTTGCCAAGCCATAACATACATCATAGGGAGTCCAGCACCCAATGCAGTCCTTCTTCCCAGCAGAAATTTCCCAAACCTAGTCTTTATCAGAAGGATTTCTATTAGCCTTGTGGTCTTCTGAGCTCTGACCAGAACCTCCCATGCAGAACAGCCTACAGTGTTCTGGTGCTACTCTTTTAGGTGACATCTCTGAACCTTTCCAAACTCTTCTCATGAGCCATTCCCAAAGGCTCTTGAACTTCATGGTCATGTACAGTCATAGCAATGACTCTACTTCTCCGGTACCAAGTTCTGTCTTAGTTACTTTTCTCTTATTTCTGAGACAAAATACTCAACACTCAAAATCAAGGAAAGAAACGTTTATTTAGCTCAGAGTTTGTGGAGGTTTCAGTCCATAATCAGCTGCCTCCAAGGCGGAGTGGCATGGCACAGAGGCAACAGTTCAATGTGGCAGAAAACAGCAAAAGTAGTAAAAGTATAAAGCAGGGAAGGAACAAGCCTCTTCTCCTCCCTTATATTGTAAGCAGGCTCCTCTCCCCCAGGGCAGGTGTAGCACTCACACCACCTCTGTGCTTTTCTCTTGCACAAATTGAGAATGTGTGCAAAGTAAAGACCCTGGATCCCTGCTGAATTACTTAGTTAAGCTTCTAAACTTCTCAAGTTGATACAATACATCAACCATAAAACCCCACAGACCAAGATACTTGGGCACCAGCAGACTTCAGTATCAAGAGTCAAAGCCCGCTGGGTTCACACATGCAGCACCCCCTCCAAGGCAAACACCAAAGACTGACTGGTCACAGCTCCATGCAGCATCCATACCTCCATGTCTTTATCTTCACAGGGTCACTGTGGTGGACTGAAAACTGGTGGTCAATTTGTGGCATCCAGCTGAACTGAATCAACATGGCGCTGAGTGTAGGTGGCCCACCTGAGGTCTGTTGCCAGCATAAAGAGAAGTGGAGAGGAAGAGAGAGGTGTTGTGGGTTCTCCTAAGTGTCGTTCTTTGGAGCCATTAGTTCTGGAGGAGCTTGTCACGCTGGATCCCCTGATATGAACACAGCTTTTATCATTGGAAACGTTCAGGACCTTGTTGCTGAGAATGGCTATGGTTCACTTTGGGGGACCTTTGGTCTTTACTTTGATCATTGCTTCCTAGCTCTGGAGGGGAAGATGTGTGCTGTTTAATCTCCAGAAGAAGCTTGTCACACTGGCTTCCTGTTATGTACTTAGTTATTCTCATTGTGGGAGGAGCTCAGGACCTCACTGTCTCTCAGGATGGCTGTGGTATTTTGGGGGGAGAATCTTGGTCCTTATTTTGAGCATTGCTTCTTGTCTCCAGTACAGAACCCTCAGACTGCTAGCACAGATCCTTCACCTGGCTGGCAGACTTTCTAGCTTCCGCTCTAACCTCTGGGCCTTCCCAGCGCAGATCCATGAAATAGGCTTGCATGAGTCATTATCGTGGGCTCTACGTTTTCAACCGAACTCACACAGCTTATTACCATGGGATCTAAGCCCTCATCTGGATTTTCTAGATCTTTAGTGCTGTGGACAGATTTCCTGCACTTTCTTTGTATTTGACTCCTTGGGTGACCATTATAAATAATGCTATAAATTATGTGTCCTGTACGTAATTGTTCTCCTTGTAACCCCTGACTACAGCAATCATCCTTACTCAGCAGACAATGATCATGAGATCTAGGGTCTTCTACAGCAGCTGTAAAAGGTCAGCAGGCACAAAGGGGCATGTGAAGGGAGTTCCAAGTACGTGTCCTGGCCTGTCCAGAGCAGCTGGCTTGCTTGCTTGCTTGCTTTCTTTCTTTCTTTCTTTCTTCCTTTCTTCTTTCTTTCTTCCTTTTTTATTGTTGTTGTTGTGGGGATTGAACTTAGGGCATTCACACAGAGCTGCCTTCCCAGACATTTTTTTATTTTGAGACAGATTTTTCACCAAATACTGTGCTTGAACTTGTGGTCCTCCTGCCTCAGCTTCCTAGAATACTGGAATTATAGGTGTGTACCACTATGCCTGGTTCCTACCTATTGTTCCTATGTATGTCATGTGTTCTTCTTCTGCCTAGATGGTAGGTTCCTTGAAGAATAGAAACTATTCTTGTATATCTGCCTGTCTGATTATCTATTACAGCTCCTCAAACTTGCAATATAAAACAAAAACCATCTTCTGATGCTCCTGGATTCTGTGGGTCATGAATTCAGACCAGGAACACTAGGAAACCAGGAACTGTGAAGATTTTTAAGACTCTCACTCACTTGCAAGTGGACAATCCAGCCTTCCACAGTTATATGGATGCAAGTTGAAAATAGGAGACTCCTGGGTCAGAGATTTTTGCTAGCGTATCAATAGCACTAACTTCAGTTTCAGTACTTTCTTGTATCCATTTTTTTGACCTCCAGTTCTCAAAGGTTGATGCAGAGAGAGCCAGGTGACACCTTACATGTAGTGAATGGCATTATAGGATGGGCACCCAGAATGTTGGGAACCTGAATCTTTTATACATGGAAGTAAGAAATAAACATGCCTACCTGATGCCTGAGCAAGATGGTAGCTTTATTAAAGAGGATGTGATCTCTGTCTTCCCAGGCTGAATGCAAACTTTCCTGTTTCTTTGTAGCTGTTTGCTCTGTCAGTGTCATCTAAATGATAATCTGGAACCAAGGCAGTGGTGGTTTGCTTGGTAGATATATAGAAATGTGAGAGACCCATGGGGAATGGTCAGCCAGTATGGTGATTGCTTTTTCCCCTTCCAAACTCTCTGAAGCCTTGGCTGGGGAAGACACTTCATGGCTGGGGGCTGGAGTTATCGAAGGCTTCTCCATTCCCTTATCTGGTAGCTGGACTGAACAACCGGAAGTCTGTCTTCAGTTGGGACTGTCACCTGGAACCACACTCTTGGCATGGAGACTGTCACACTAGGAGGATAGAAAATGAAAGTATCCAAGAAGAAGCACATGGCGAACAATTTAAACAAGGAATTGGAGAGGAATGAATGGTACGACTGTCCCCCATCTGGCTGGTTATAAGGATGCTACCAAGGGCAACTCCACTGGGAGAGGAGGTAGCCTTGGCTGTATCTGTGGGGGCCTGGCCATGTCATGCTAGAGAAGAGCATGAAGGGCAAAATATTATGGGCATCTCTGGAAAGCCTGTCCATGAGTGTAGCATGAACACAATTTCGTGCACATTGTAGAACTCAGTATACTCTGGTGTTTAGAGAGACTCCCCTTACACCAGCTGCCACTCATGCTGCAGGAGCTGGAAAGACAATGTCCACATGAAACTACTGGCTGTGGCCTTGGTGGAGTCACTTTTGCATCCTTGGCACCCAGGAAAGCACCTGAAACCTACCTGGTCCTTCTGCTTCACAGATAATGTCAGTGAGCAGAGTTCAGTGAGAGTCTTGCTTGGGGATGGGAAAGGGCCTGAGAGCTCTGAGGCCTGTCAGGGGGACACGTGCCTGTCCCAGAGGTAGAAGTCTGCAGACCATCTGCACCAGAGGCTCCTTGAGTCCTGAGAGGGAAGCATACAGCTTTGAAATTAATAATGTCACAAAAGCCTTTTAATTCATCTAATTGAGTTACAGGGAGGAGCAAGGGGAGCACCTGGCTTTCTGTCCTCCAAGGGCTGAACAACAACAGGATTAAGTGGACCGTTACATCGCTTCTGGGCTTCTCCTAGCCAGGGCCCCACTCTACATAGTGAAAGGAGAATGAAAAACAGTGGTGCAGAGGAGATAGAACAGAGGATAAGGCATGGAGGGAGATGTGAGGAACAGCAAGATAGTCGGTCCAGATGACAGAAACCAGTATATCACTCCGGAATATAAAGCTACTGTCTCTGGCAGGGCGGGGGTACCCAGGAATGGGGCATGCAGATGGCTGTGTGCTCTAAAGTCAGAATCTAGAGAGTAGGGTAAGGACAGATAAACAGAGGGGCAGAGATGAGAAGTAAACTGCCTGCAAGTGCAGGACCCAGAAGGATTGAGGCAAAGCTAACCCTGAGCCCTGTTGCTCTGCAGTAGAAGGGATGGGATGGAGAAATAGAGGGAGGTACTCACAGAAAAAGCTGGGTACGAGACACTTCCCCAGCTTACCAGCCAAGGACTTAAGGCTACAAGGTCCTCTGCCATGTCCCTGGTACTCAGGGAAGAAGAGGCAAGTGACAGGCAGAGAAGAGCTTCCTAGCCAGGTGGATGAGGGCTTTGCACGCAACTTCCTTTATGTGGATTTTCATTGGTGCTATCTGTTCATAGCCAGATGTGTTCTGGAAAAACCACTGTCCCGGCCTGGTTCAGACTACTCTGCTCAACCTACATCACAGCATTCTGTTTTTCCTCTTCATTTAAAGAGTATTTGCTGAGTGCTTGTTAGGCACTTGCTTCTAAGGCTACATGATATATATAGTTTCCTTGCCCTGGGTATGCATTCAGTTTAATGGAAGAGACAGATCATTTTTATGCAAGAAAAAAGGGGAGAGAGTGTCACAGTGGCATAGAAGATAGTTTCTGATTTAATTGCTGCCCTATAGATGCATGCTACATTTTTCTGTCTCTTTATCGCTCAGATGCCTTTAGTTTCAAGTTGTAGAAAATCATATAAGAGGGCAACCAAGTAGATATGGGAGCAAAACTACATAGAAAGTAGCATCTTCAGAAATCTTAGGAGAAGCTAAAGTGAAAAATACTTTACCTTCCAGAAAATATATAGATGTTCCTTGCCTTGCAATGCAGCTTCACCCCAATAAGCCAATCACAAACCAAAAATACTCTGAGTAGGAAATTCATCTGTACCCCTATACCAGCTTAACATCACAGTCACTACAGAGCACAGGTGGTTCATTTACCTCATGACTGAGGGGCTGACCAGGGGTGGTGGTTGTACAACATTGGGTATGTGGGGCTGAATTGCATATCAATAGCCCAGGAAAAGATCAAACTTCAAAGTTGGAAGTGTAGTTTCTATCCACTGAGATTACTTTCACACCACTGTAGAATCAAGTTGGGGATTTTCTACAACAAAACTGACAAAAATATAACAAAGGTAGAAATGTCATGAATTCCTTAAAAAAAAAAATCAGTGAGTAACAGTCCGTTCAGCAAAAAGGAATGCTGATGGTGTGATTGGAAACATTTAGAAATGTTTCAGTTCATTTCAGTGAATAAGCTTTGTTTTATACAAGCTGATATTTGGAAAAAAATGAAAAGATAGACAATTAATTTTATAATCTTCTTACTAAAACTGGTCAAGGAAAACACCAACAAAAATTTATAGGGCACTCTTCATTTATAAATATATATGCAAAAATTCTAAAAAAATTAGTAAATTAACTTGAATAATGTGTTACTATCTCAGGATCGCAAATATTGTTCAACAAAAAATTAAAGAATAATGGAGAAAAAGCATACGATTTCCTCCAGAAATACAAGAAAAGAATGTAGTAAAATTTGCCACTTATGACAGGAAATGCCTAGCAAAATATGAATTAAAAGGAACTTCTTAACCTGTCAAAGACCAAGAGCAAATGTTAGACTTAATGGTGAAATTTTAGACATTCACATTAAATGGAGCAGCAGACATAGAGAGCTATTGCTACCTGTTATGTTCTGGTCAATGCAGTAGGACAAGGGGGAAAGTAAAGTTATAAAAAAGAAAACTTAAAAATTATCATTATTTATAGATTACATAGACCATGCAAGAGATTACAGATCAACTGTTAGAACTTCTAGGATATCCACAAAATCATTTGATACAAAATCAACATACTATAATCAACTCTAAGCATATACATGGAATGACAAACTAGGAAATAGAGTAGAAAATGCCTGCTTTCATAATGCTATCAGTTGGGTAGGAGTAAATGCAACAAAATATGAGAAACCCTCTATAAAGAAAATGTAAAATGTTACTGAATGGTTTGGAAGACAACTCAAATAATTGGAGAGGTATGTCATTTTTATGGACAGAAGAATCATTATTACAAGGTTGTAAATTTTTTCAAACTAATCTGTGAATTTTAAAAATACAAGAATATTTTCCCCACAACATCCCGGGTCAGCCAAAAGTAATAAATAACTAAGAAAGGTCTTGAATGGTGAGGCATTTTTAAACAATGAGAATAAAGTGTAGGAATTTTCCCTGAAGAGTTATGAAGGTTTTTTTTTTAAATAAAGCTGTAATAATAAAGACAGTGATAGTAGTGTAAGTTGCACTAGGGAGCCACTAAAGTTGGTACAGTTGCATAAAAACATCACCTGTGAAAGTCAAATCAGAACAAATCACTGAGGAAAGGATGTTTTTCTGCTCAGCGAGCACTGTTGGGCCCACTTCTTATCCGTAGGAAAATAACTTGGGCCCTACATTAAATAGTATTCAGAAAATCAGTTGTAAATGAACTAAAAAACTAAATGTGAACAGTAAACACTGACAACTAAATTTTAACATATTTTGACATCAGTATATTAAAGAATTTCTTAGGTAAAATACAATTAGCAGAAACTTTGAAAATGTTCCATAAATTACAATGGATTAAATTTAAAAAATCATTTCATGGAGGTTTATATTATGAACATAATGAAAGATATTACATTAGATAGGGAAATAGGAATGAAAAGTGATATTTGGGTGTGTGCAACCTTCAAAAATGTATATAAATCATAGAAAGGACTCCTGACATTACTAAATGCAAGGTGACAACTCTACAAAAAATTGTGATGGAAAGAAGAGTTCCAGCTTGACTTTTCTCAGAAGACAAGCAGCCTTGGACATGGTTAGTACTTGGGTGGGAGAAATGGTTAACTTGCCTTTAGTATCCTTTCCCTCTCATTCTATATACAACTGGAGTTTCAAGTGTACAATGTCAACCCTGCTAAGGACGACATTTTCCAGCTTCCTTGTAGCTAGGTGCATCTATGGGACTAACTCTGGATCAGTCATATGTTCTCCCTGCCCCCTTTGCTTGGACCAGTATGCAGGCTTATTCAAGTCTGTGAATCATCTGATGAACTAAGACCACACCCCATAAGGACAGCACAGTGACAAGGTAGAAAGTTTGATTCAGGCTTATTTCTTGGAGCAGAGCTCCCAACCACTGTGGTCTGCTCACTTCCACACTGTGATTCAAGACTACAATGAACTGTGATAGTCAAGCCTCTGTATTTACAGAACTTTGTTATACCAGTTTTACCCACAACCCTTCTAATACAGATAGGAAAAAGAAATTCACAGAAATGAAACATGAATAGCAAATACAGTGCTCATCTTCAATAGCAATCAGGAAAATCCAAATCCAAATAGAAATGAGATGCCATTTTGCCTTACCGATTGACCAGCATAAAATCTTACCTGAGTTCGTAGTATGAATCTACCCAATCACGGGCTCAATTCACTTAATAGCAATAATTACAAAGCAAAACAAGAATCAGAAACAACATAACAGTCTATATACTATTAGTTACATACATATTATTGGATTTTTTTTTCTAAGTAGATACCAGTGCAACCTAAAATGGCAAACTATTCAGTATTGATGTGTATTGGCTTCAATACATTTATTTCCCTCTTTGGAAGTTATATACACAAGGCAGTAGCCAGTCTACTGCCAGTCCCTTGTGTCCTTATGATGCTGCTGAGTTTGTAGGTGTAGGCCTGGAGGATGAGGGCTTTTTAGGGGTCAATTCTGCTCATCATAGTTGGCATCAAGGGAGTGCTCATGTCTCCTGGGCATGAAGTGGGTGGTTGGCCCCTTAATCATGTGCAGAGGGACAATGACTCCCTTGGTGCCACAGAGGTGTCCTTTTACCCAGCAGATGTGCTTTGCATGGACAAATGACTGTTTGGCTTAGACTAAAATGAAGATTTTTAAAGGTTATATATATGTGTATATATATGTATGTGTGTATATATATATATGAATATATAAATAGATATAAAACTCACAACTGAGTTTTAAAGCTCCACCAGAACAGCAACCAGATACTTCAAAAGCCTAGTAATAAACATTATAAGAAATATGCAAGATCTCGCTGAAGAAAGCCAGATCACTATTGAGCAGTTTAAAAGGGGTCCAAATAAAACCTTACGCTGAAGCCCAATATATAAAATAAATGCTAATTTTGTTGCACAAACAGATATCAGACTCCATTTATTAAGCACATATGCCAAACACTCAGCAAAGAGCTTTGCACGCGTTTTCTCCTCCACCCTCTGATACCCAGCAAAGCGGGAACGAAGTGATTCTTGCTTTACACATAAAAACACCATGGAAGACAGAGATTGGAGATTTAGGAAGCCCTGGAGCTGGATTTTAAACGAAGAGCACATGGGCCTAGAACCAGAATTTTTGCTTCCCTGCCAAGCCTGCCATCTAAGTCGGGCACAAAGCTGAGCCCTGCCCCTTGGTACCCTATCGTTCCTTAGGACTGAAGAATAGTTTCTGCTAATCTGAAAACCATATGGCTCCATATATACTTGGCTAATTCCTGTTTCTTGCATTCTGTTCTGCTTTTATGTAGTTCTATTTTTTACACTCCAGCCTGTATCTTTAATGCTGTGCAACAGAGGTAGCAAAATAAACAAGACCAGAGGAGCCTAAATAGGGGGAGAGATGCGATGAGATGGTGGAGGAGGGTGTGGTCACCTCGCACTTGACCAGGAAAACCTGCTCTGGAGCTAAGCCTTGAAGGCTCTAAACTTTAGTTTTGTAAGAAAGGTGATCTTCTGCTCTAAATAAGGAGATAAGAGACTCTAGAATCCCAGGTGGCCATGGTGACACACATTTGGAATCCCAGCACTCTGGGAAGCAGAGATAGGAAGAGCACAAGTTCAAACCCAGCCTGGGCAGCTTGGCAAGCTCCTAACTAAAAGAATTCAAAGGACTGAGAAATAGCTCAGTGATAGAGTACTCTTGAGTTCAACTCCTAGTACTGAAAAAAAGAAAGAAAAAAGAAGAAAAGGAAAATTCTAGTATTCAACACTGAGGTTCAAATGTCAGCTCTTTCACTTAGCAGATGTATGAACCTAGGAAAATTATTCAACTTCCTGGACTTCAATCTCTCTATCCAAAAATGGATAAAGGCTAAATGAGGTAATGCAGGAAGAGTGCATAATACAGAACAAAGCATACGGTAAGTACAAATTACACCATCACTCTTTCCAGAGCGACCTTCACCTTCCCTCTTAGAGCCCAGAGGCCACCCTAGTGCCCAGTGTCCTGCACCCAAGCCTTCTTGCTGCTGGGACCTGTACCTCTAAGATGCGTTTCTGTAAGGCTCCCACCAGACCAGGGCCCTGGGAAATGCCTGGTCCCTCAGAGCCTTGTGCAAATCTACAACGGAGCGTTGTTTGTAGAAGGCTGAATGAGAGACTGATGACTCAAGATAAGATAGGCAATCAGCTCTGACTCGCAGACTTCTGGTCTACTTGTAAAATGAGTCTTGTCATTTATTTGACAGTGCCCAGGATTTCACAGAGGGGGAGGGTGGAATAAGGCTGAGAGAGCCCTGTGTGCGGAGTTTGCTGTTTATGGGGACCCAGGGTGGAGGAGCCCTTCAACATCCTGGCTGCCTCTGGGATCCTGTCTTCATCCCTGCCAGTGTTTGTTGAATGCCCACCATGCTGGAGGGGGCCCTGGAGATCTTTTGTCTTCAGTGGGCAGCAAAGGATTTATGTTTCTGGAGAATTCAATTCAGTTCCAGAAACTTCATGAACTCAGAGCAGAAATGTGCAGTCTAAGTCCTCCCAGCGCCAGCTGCCCTTTCTCTCTGCCAAGTAGACAGGCTTTGTTGTCAGAGATCTGGGTTCAGAACCAGCTCAGTGGCACCACGCCAGTTCTCTCCTTATTCTGTCACCAGCGTTATAGGATGGTCATGGGTCAATGAGACAGAGCATTTAAAATACCTACGACCCATGCCTGTCTCATCAGACAAATCCCGAGGAACAGATCTGGTAAGGAGAGGACTCTGGGCTCCCCTTATCTGGTTTATGTGGAGCGTTTCCATGCGTGAGGTGGTTGAAGAATTCCATTACTCAATGTGCAGCAAGCGGGAGGAGGACTCACAGTCACATACATGGTGAGCTTGCAGTGCCAGTACACGGCCAGCATCTCTGCCTGGCCTTTGCCCAGCCCTCAGCATCTTCTTTCATGCCTCAGATGTGACTGGCTTCCCTTGGGGTCCTTAGCACTGACACAGGACCTGGCACTGCGCTGGCATCTTGATGGATATGTGCTGAATGAGCCATGGTAAGGATGAGCGGTAGAAAACAGAGGAAATAAGCAGCAGGAAAAACCATAACCCCACCATTCAATCCTTTGAGATCTAGGCCAACAACTCCGCCTTTGCTTTTTTACAGGTTTCCTGGCTCCTCACCCCTCACTTCCCTCTACCTGTACGCTTTGTCCCTCCTGTGCCTTTTCTCTCCTCGACCCCCATCTCCCACTCTCCTGTGGCAAATGGGTTTCTTTTTCTTCTCCTAGAAAACATACAAACAGAAAGGGAGGGGATGGCCGCACTGGTCACCAAAGGCCTAGCAGGGCAGAGGCAGTGTCTTCACGTCACTGAGTCATGGTGACAGGATCCTTGCAGGCCACAGAGCAGAACAGTGAGTGGGGCAAGACAGCAGGCATCTGACACCAGCCTAGAAACACAGGGTAGAGCCTGGGGTTACCAAGAGCACTTGGGGAAATGAGCATAAACGAAAGGAGAGAAACAGAGAGAAAGGGTGTGTGGGCTGTGAGCTACCCTGAACAACCATCCAGACACAGGGCAGGAATAGCACTGTCTTGGCAACGTCAGCACATGCCCAGCTGCCCTCGAAACAGGGACCCCTGGTGAACCCACTGAGTTCAGTCCGCTGTGCGGGTGGGGCAGGAGGGTCTGAAAAGCTGAGTCACCAGCAAGTGGACAGGGGTCACTCATGTGGTCAACCCAGAAGCCACGCTTTTTTTAGCAAGAGTCCAGTGCAAACAGCATTCAGAGGCTTCCCGACATGCTCCCTCCTGTCTGTCAAAAGATTTAACTGGCCACTCAATATCCTGGGGTCTACAGCGGTCCCCTGGTCCTGCCTTTCTCCTCTCATCTTGCAGCCTCTGCCTGCATGTGCTCAGTCTCCTTCGTGTGGTGCAAGCTGATGTGGGTAGAAACTTTCCCTCCCCTCCTTCTCATCCTTCTTGTTCTCCTCTCTGTATCTCTGTCTCTGTCTCTCTCTCTCTTTCTCTCTCTCTGTTTCACTCTGGGATATAAGACAGGGTCTCACTAAGTCACTAAATTGGGTTGGAACTTGCAATCCTCCTGCCTCAGCCTATAGGAATGCTGGGATTACAGGCATGTACCACCATATCAGGCCCAAGGAGTGGAAATCTCAAGAGCTTAATTTCAATCACTAACTAGAGCTACATCAGCTCCCATGATGGTATGAGAATAGCAATAAGAGCATCACACTCAGGATTTCCTCAAGAGAACATTTAAGCCTGCTACAAGAAACATCACAACTACCATATCTATTAAGCAACCTAAAAGTGAGACTGCAGATTTGTCTACCCCTTCCCTACCACCTCCATCCTGCACATCAACTGTAGACACAAAGCCATAAAGGAACTTTGGGTCACTTATTTCTTTATTCTTGAGGCTTTTCACATATTAGATATTTGGTAAACAATGCTGAATTAGTATAAAAAGTGTATATATATATATTGCAAATCGGAATCTTTTGAGGAAGAAACTTTTAAGGCAGCTGTTAAAGAAAATTAAATTTTCTTTCTAATTACAGGTTTGTACGCTTGATGGTTTGCTTAAGGTAACTGGCAGGCAGAAGAAAAGATCCAAGACTGGTTCATGCAGCAGATTCTGATACCACCGGCTCATAGTATGAGGTGGCCAGGATTGGATTCTCCTGTGTGACTAAGACAATATTTGTGCATAGGCACATAATAAATAGACAATAGATAGTTAATAGACCAGATAGATGTGACGGATGCACAGACAGACAGAGAGACAGACAGACAGATAATTCCCTAACTGGAAGATACCTTAGACCTTACTAGACCTGAGATGACAAACACCTGGCATGAAGACAGTTATTTCTCTAATTTCTTGTACCCGTAACATATATTAACAATCAAAACACTTTCGCAGATAAATATGGATATGACTTCAAAATCCTCATTTTGAATCCAACACTGGGGCTCTTTACCTGCCCACTGGTGAACCCTGCTGCTCCTGGGCATATCTGTCTGAATATTGCTATAGTTTTCTTGCAAAATTGCACACTTGAGGCCACGTTGCAGCCTATAAATCACAGCTCAGCCTGAATTGTGTTAGGTTTCAGGGAAGATAAGCAGCCAAGCTGCTCAAACTACTGTGCAGGGTGGTAGGAAGACAGGATAACTCATGTGGCTATTTTATTTTATTTTATTTTATTTTATTTTATTTTATTTTATTTTATTTTATTTTACTGTGATGCTGAGTTGGAACCCAGACCTCCCATAAGCTAGTCAAGCATTCACCACTGAGCTACACTCCCAGCCCAATATCCATTCATTTATTAACCAAACCAGGTGTTGGCATGACTTGTGTTCACTTCTATAGCACAAGTTCTGAAAATGTACATTTATGCTTGTATGAGTGATGGCTGATGGAAAGAGGTCAATGGACGGATGGATGGACGTGTTTTATAAGTCACCTCTCTTAGGGTGATGCCTACCAGTCCTGAACCAGGACACTCCTTTCCTGGCCCTCCCCAAGTGTTATTTTCTGTCCCTCTTTTTTGTGTTCATGTTCATTGCATACACTTTGATGTAATGTCACCTCCCAGGAGCAGCCAAGGGCATTGCTGTCCTTGTCTGGAGCGTTTCTAGAAGCATCTTAGTCCATGCTGCTGGACCTCCACTCAGTCAAACACAGGGGTTAAGTTCCATCAACAAAACTTATCTCCACAGAGAGAAGACTGGTCAGTGAGGTTCTGTCATCCGTGGTCCATGTGAAATGCTGTCTTGGACCTTTCACACAACTGTCATATTTAATCCCCAGCGCAGTGCAGAAGGGCTCTGAGCCCATTTTACAACACAGGAAATGGAGGCCCAGCAGGGCCTTCTGGTTGCTGAGATACACAATTAATATGTTGCAGAGTCGGGGTGGAATTCCAGGCCATCCAGTCCCCAGTCTGTGCTTTGGCTGAGAAACAGGACACAGCGGCTGGAATCCCCACGTGTCTGGTGAGCTGTCAGGAGAGATGCTAAGCCAAGGTGTGTGCTTCTGGCCATTTTTTAAAAGTCATTTTCCCCATGATAATGAAAAGAATGTCATGGAAGATCGGGTCCTGTGCCTCGGGGGGTCCCCATTTGTCGGACCTTCCCCTGGAGTCAGGAAGGATGGGCCAGTGGGGATGGTTGGAGCACTCTCCCCTGCATGAAGCGCAGAGGGGGTTCCTTTCAGGCAGCTCTCCATTAAGGTTCTGAGGATAAAGAGCAATAGCAGTGTTGGTCAGCGCTCTTCCCAACCACGCCACAGCCCCACCCGTGCCACCAGCACCAGAGGCAGCAGCTGCCTTGCTCCAGCCTGTCTGCCCTTGGGGCTGTCAGAGAATGACCCAGGCACCCTGTGTCACCTCAGAGCTCTGGAGCAGCCTCCACTGCATTCTCCAACCCCAGACACCCCAGATTCCCCCAGCTCCCTCAGCTCCCCCAGCTCCTCCAGCTCCCCCAGCTCCCCTGCTAAGAGTGGTGACTAGGAAAGGCCCACTTTGTGTAATGGTTTAATTATCATGTCAATGTGGATTCATTAGCATGGCAGCTGTCACAGAAGGTGGGGGAGTCAGTAGGCTTTGGGAGCCCTGGGGTCAGCCTAATTGATGTAGTGAACAGAACACTGTATTTCCTCAACAATGGTCGAGTTTCTCTGCTGACCCGGCAAGGGCACCAGGGCTTGGCTAGAATCGATAGCTTCTGAATTTTTATCAGCAGAGATGGGACAACAGCCCTGGATCAGGGGGACCTGCAAGTGCCCCACCGCAGGGAGAGGTTGTGGCTTTCCACTTGTTACTTGTCGCAGGGACGGAGGAACAACGTGTAGGTGGGGTAAGGGTAGTACACCTCCCTTTCAGCAGGAAGAAGGCCAGGTTCATTCCCATAAGGGCCAGATGGTTGAAGTTCTGCTTACTTCTCTGGTTCTTTCAACTAGTTCAGGATGTAGAGCAACTAGCTCTATGTTTGTTTGTCTTTTAAATTGAGTTAAAATACCACTTTGACTGAACACTATGCCAGAATCTGCCCCAAACATGCATTTAATTCTCACAATCTTTTGAAAGGTCTTCTTCTGGTTGCCAAATACTTTGCTTTGAACACACATTTTGACTTTGGGGAAGAACCAGAAGTCATACACACCAGACCTGGTGAGTAAGGTGAATAAGGACACACTGTAGTGCTTTTATTCAACAGGACTTGCTATAAATATTTTCAATCTGTTCAGGCAAGTGTGGCAGCCATGAAAAGACCCTTATGAAAGAGGACTTTCAGAACTGCTCCAAAAAGTGCCAAGAGCAATGGGATGAGTATATGCAAAGCAAAGGGGTGTATTTTGAGGAGAGTTTATGGCAATGTATTCTTTACTGTAATCAAATTTTAATGTACAAATTCACCATAGTTTTTAATCACACTTCTTACAGTATTTGGCAACCAGAAGAAGACCTTTCAAAAGGCTGTGAGAATTAAATGCATGTTTGGGGCAGTTTCTGGCATTCTGAATTAATTCATTCAAGACATTGAGGCAGTCAAAAGAGTGCAACTAAAAACTTTTGAGGGGGATCCAGAACAATGTCTCTTTTACTTTCATGAATTTTTTAAAGTTTAAACATAAACTGTAGTTTTTGATCACAGCTCATATAATTACTCCCAGTGTCTGAAAAAATTATTTGTTGGAACTTACCTCACCATTCTACGGGTTGTGCTGGGAGAGAGGAGTGTGACAGAGGCTCTCTGGAGATGGAGATATCAAGAGGCACTGGGTTCAAACCCAGGTCCTCCATTTAGTGATTTTGTGATCTTTGAAATCCAATTTAAACTGTTGGAAGCTGCCTTCCCACCTGCAAAGAGGGATTATAATATTGCTCTTCACAGAATTAAAGAGTGGTTTAAATGAGGCAGTATGTGTAAGGTGTCAACCCAGAACCCAGCCACGGTAAGTGCTAATGAGAATACATTATATCTGACACCTGAACAACTCTGTGACAGTGACAGGCAGGAAGCAATTTCTGTGGAAGATAGCAAAGCCCAGGCTTATATCGTCTGTGACCTTTTAGATAAACTCTAAGGTTGTAGTTAGTGCTGTAGGCATGATGCAGTGTGAAAAATGTTAGGTGTGTGGACTTTATTTTATAAAAATGGGGCTGTGCTGAATGTGGTAGCTTGGGCCTGTAATCCCATTGCTTGGGCAGCTGAGGCAGGAGAATCGCCTCAAGTTTGAGGACAGCTTAGGCTACTTAGTGAAGTCAAGGACAGTCTGAATTTGAGACAGCAAGACTTTACCTCAAAAAGGGGGGGGGGGACTGAAACCTACTCACAAGAAGCTGCATGAATGTGGGCATTGAGAGAGGTGATGTTTGTAAGGACCCAGGTGCATAAAAAGTACTTGGTGAATTGGTCACAGTGGTATACACCTATAAAACCAGCCATCTGGAAGGCTGAAGCAGGAGGGTTGTTAAGTTTGAGCCCAGCCAGGGCAATTCAGGGACTTAGTGTACCCTTATCTCAAAATTTAAAAAAAGACTGGAGTTACAGCTCAGTGTGAAAGCATTGTGCAGTGCACTTGGCATGTACCGAAACTCCTGTCATCCTTGCAGCAAACCAGGAGGCCAGTCCCATTGCAGAGGGTCCCCCAAATTATGATGGTTTGACTTAAGATTTGTTAGCACTGTGATGGCATGAAAGGACACCGCCATGCAACCTTGGTAGTTTAGTATTTAATGCAGGAACTATTCAGCACTTTTGTTATAAAATACGCTTTTGTGACAGAGGACTTTGCACAACTGTAGGCAGAGGTAAGTGTTCTGAGCACATTTAAGGTAGGCTGGGCTTAAGTTTGATGTTTAGTAGGTTAGGTGGAGAAATGCATTCACAGCTTATATTTTTAACGTATTATGGAGTTATCAGATGTAACCTCAACATCAGTTAAGGAGCATCTGTATTTCCACCATGTTCCAAGAGGGCACACAGAAGTTTGGAGGAGCCCAAGGTCACATGTTGGCACCCTGTGGAACTGAACCTGTCTCTCTCCACCACCCACATTCTTAACCACATTGCTCTGAGTAGCAGACCCGGTTGATGTGACTGTTTTAGAGAAATGACACAGGCTGGGAAAACCACTGCTCTCTAAGCCAGGGAGATCTTAGAAACCCTAGAAACACGCAGTCCCTAGGTTCAAATCCGAGTCCCAGTCCTTCTCCAGCTCTGTGATGTGGAGACTGAGATACACAGTGTACAAAACAGTTTAGCACTGGGCCTCACGCATAGTAGCTGATTAATTATTGGTCACTTTCTCCTCTTTAAAAGAGAATTTCTCTTAATTTTCAAGCTCATTAGCATACTTACAATAGATCCTGCAAAGTAAAGGGCTCCAGGAATCTAAATCAGTCTCTGTCACCCTCATGAACCCTTGATAAATACAGCTGACCTTCTGGTCTGCAGTTTTGTATGTGCACCTGCAGATAAACCAAGAGCAGACCAAAAAAGAGAAACTGCACCTGTACTGAGCGTGTTGGCTTTTTTCTTGTCTTTATTACCTATCTGGTCACCTAGACATATACTGATTGCATCATACGAGGTCTTACAAGCAAACCAGAAGTGAGTTCAAGCATATGGGAGGGTGATCAATACCCACAGGTTAAAACTCAGTATTTCTTTTTCTCATATTCTGTGGTTTCATCTGATACTCTCCCCAGACTGCTTGTTTTGACCTTAGGCGACACTTGCTGCAAATTCTTTCTAACTTTGGGTGATTTGCTGACTCTCACAGGTTACAGCTTCCCTCTCCTCTCAGTTCTGACGCCCGCTTTGCATGGTAACCAAATGCCACCTCCCCATCTTCGTCATGCTTCCCACTGGGAATGATCTCTTTATCAATAATCCGACCCTAGAAGCGTAGCAGGTGACTTTTTAGTGCCCCCGACACCACTGCAGATGGGGGTTTTGGATCCCCAGTGTAATCCTGGCCCCAAATGTTAGCGGGAGCCCCACGGCTCTTCAATTACCTCCCTTGGCCTGTCAGGACCACAGCATCTCAAATCCAGTTAGCTGGTCTTTGGGTCTCAGCCAAGGCCCAGCCTCTGCTCCTAATGACAGCCAGCTAAGGGGACACTGAGAGGGGCTAAATTCAATTTGCAGCCCTCCTAATGAAATTAGGGGAGCAGGGTTTTTTATTTTCTCCAAAGTTTGCCATGGGCAGGATGAAGGATGGTCCAGGCAGGGGCTGTCAACGTCAACAAAGGCTCTGGGCTGGGGGGTGAGGGGGATGGGAGACAAGGGAGGGAGAGATTTTCCAGACAGAGCCAAGGAGCCCTGAGTGAGCTCCCAGCAGGTGACAAGGCCTGCTGGGCAGATTGTTACTCTGACAATACCATACACTGTCAGGAAAGAATCTGGAGGAAAGGCCAAGGCCCGTCGTAAGCAGTATTCCCAAGTGCTTCTGAGTTCTTTTCTACCCCTGTGGATTACTTTTCTAAAAGTCAGTAAGCAAACTATAGTTCCTAAAATGAATCAATGCTGAAGCATCTTGTCCAATATGGGACCCTGGTTCCCGCTAGTCAGCTGCCTGGAACACCAGCCCCGCTCACCTCTTGACCAAATGGACTTGTGGGATTTGGGGGTGGGTGACTCCTGTTGAGCTGGGATCTGGAGCCAGCTAGCACCCCAGAGGCTGACGTTTTGTTGTGGGTAGCACTGAGGAGCTGAGTTCTTTAGAAATGGGGTCACACCAGGTGAGGTGCAATGCGTTTTTGCTGTGTGTTTTCTGAGTGTTCAGGTCAGCACCTGCCTGTACTGGGCACCATAACCAGGAGGACACACTGGACTCTCTGTGTAGCTGCAGAGCAGGTGTAAGGATGGAAGGAATTGAGTGTCACGTGCCTCTGGAGGGATTAGAGTCAGGTAGAGAAAAAGCAGTTTAGGAAATCAAGGAAATCTGATTTTTAGTAGATGACTTGGGCTGTATCCTGAGAGACTGATGCCCAGGAAGGCTGAGGGAGGGGACCCAAATATTGGCCTTATACCTGACAGCATTTATGCTTCTACTCATAGGCCTGGCTGCGCCCTGTTCTTGCTAGAGATGATAGGAACTCTGATCTCACACTCTCAGTACTGGCTTGTCCACTGTGTCCTCTCAGAGCTCCTCAGAGACAATCTGCTAGCATAACAGAACTCCTGCTCCACTTCCAGACCCACGTAAGACCCTGACACCTCGAGTTGGCCAGTCCTGCTACATTTTCTCCACATGATGGGAGACAGGCTCACATACCTTGCTTCTTGTTCCTTACCCCTGCCCGAAGTCCTGTCCCACGTAGACAGATAACCAGGGGCAGCAGTGTTGCTCTTCCTCTTGTATTTCCCTCTACAATGGAAATGAACCCCAACCAAGACCTTTGCTCAGCTTAAGCCAGGCGAGCATAGGGTGGGATAAGAACTTTGCAGGTACACGATAGGCACTCCTCATTTGGGAGTTGTGTGAAGCACGACCAAGGTTTGAGCTTGGGTCTCTGACACAAGTGGTGAGAAGTAGGAAGGTTTCTTCCATAAAGGGGAAAGCTCACTGCCGGGGTCATGTTGTTCATGCTAAGAGAGCAAGTCTTGTCTTTTCTTTTCTTTTCTTTTCTTTTCTTTTCTTTTCTTTTCTTTTCTTTTCTTTTCTTTTCCTTCTTCATTCCTGATCAGAAGTTTCAGCTCCCAATGCCCACCAAGCTCCGGGTCAGCTCTTCCGGGCCTTTGATTCGCCTGCAGGCCCTGGTGGTTGACTCCTCAGTCTGACTATCTAGGAGAAGATGCTGGTCCACAGACCAGGAAGGAGATCCTCCTGGCAACACGGTGTGACCCTGGCCCTCGGCCAGATGAGCTAGAGGAATGCTACAAATCCCAGAACCCAGAACAGCTCAGGGCCAGGCTAGGGCGAGAACTCTCAAGGAATATCTTACATGCAAAACAAAATGCAAAGCCCCTCTGGTCCTGTGCAGCATCACATTGAATTGTTAGGCCTGGACTGAATCGCTTCTCAACCCAACCCTAACAAGTCCCAGGCTTCAGAGAGAAATGATCCCAGATGCTGGGATTCCAAGCCTGGGAGGGGCTCGGTTCCATCCCACCAGGGCTGTTTTGTTACTGTGGCTACTTTTATGTTGTGAATAGTTTCTGAATTTTGTTTTTTTTTTCCTGTACAAATTTTTCCATTGACTTTGATTGAAATTCCGGTGAAAAGATCACTCTCAGAGATTTTGTGCTGAAGTGATAGAGACATCAGAAACTCAAGCCAAACCTGTGAGGCCACCCCAGCTCTCCAGCCTCACTTGGGGGTCAGGCTGTTGAAGTCCCCAGAAGGAAGACCTGCTCCTGTGGATGCTTCTGGGGCCCAGCCAGCCTCACCAATCAACTCCCTCATGCCTATCCCAGCCTGACTATGGCGGAGAAATTATCTGGGGAAAGAAGAAAAACATAAGGATGGGGAGGATATAAAACGACGAGCTATCAGTGTATGATGCTCAGCCATGGAAGACCAATTCCTCAGGAACCAGAAGTCTTCATTGTAAAGCAGATTTCTGATAACAGGTGATTTTCATGTCTGTTTTTTATGTGATGCTTACAAGTCTATGAAGACAGTAACTGTCTTATTCTGCCCAGACTACTATAACAAAATATGTACCACAGAC
The DNA here is from genome assembly GCA_004027295.1 of Dolichotis patagonum. Classification (NCBI taxonomy): domain Eukaryota; kingdom Metazoa; phylum Chordata; class Mammalia; order Rodentia; family Caviidae; genus Dolichotis; species Dolichotis patagonum. Next base: position 8,270 of record PVJX010011314.1, on the reverse strand, counting down.
TGGATGGCTTACAAGGAATAAAAATTTATTTTTCATGGTTCTGGAGGCTGAGGAGTCTAAGATCAAGGCTAATTCTGTGGCTGAAAAGGGTTTTGTTTTTTCCTAGTTCACAGCAGCATTTCCTTGCTGTGTCCCTAAATAGTGGTACAGACAAGGCAGGTCTCTGGTTTTTTTTTTTAATGTCACTAATCCCCATTCCTGAGGGCCCCACCCTCATGATCTAATCAGCCCCAAAGGCCCTGTTACTACTATCATCACATGGTGATTGGATTTCAATGCATGAATCTGGGGTGAAGAATACAAACATTCAGACCATAACACTATGCTGTTCCCATTCTAGAGATGAAGAAACAGAGGCCCCCCAACCTGAATGAATCCCCCCAGGCTCAACCAAAAGGTAGTCTAGGACATAAGTCCAGTTCCATATGATGTCAGGGGCATGGCTGTGGCCATGCCACCATATTTTACCTTGACACACAACTTTACTGCATAACATGGCCTGGTCCCCTCCAGGCCTGACTGCACCCTATGCAGAGCTCCAGCTTCTCCTACCCATTTTCTCATAGTGAAAGTCAGGGTCCAGTGGAACAGCATCGCAAGCAGGCACTGTGCCTCATTCCCATGTAGGAGCCCTCTGAGGAGTTGGAGTCTGGGTTCCACAGCCCCAAACTGGCTTCTAGCCCTGTCACCTGCCCTCCCTGTGATCTGGGACAGGGAACTTCCTCACTCTACTCCCATTACCCTCTCGTCTCAGTGACAGTCCCAGCACTGCAGAATCTCATTCTCCAGGTGCCAAATCTCATGCATTTAAATACCTATGTATTTTTCTCATTACCTACAAGTGACTTTAGGCTTCTGGGCCTCTCTTCTCTATATGCCGCCCAGGGCACAGTTGCCTTTCGGTGTAGTCACCAGCATTTTGGATGCTGAAGCTCCCTCCAGTGCCTGCCGCCTCCATGGACGCAGCCCAGGGCCATGCCAGACCCAAGGACGGAGCCCTGGGTCTCTTCACTTTGCGCCACATTATCACAGAAAGGTGGATTAGAAGTTATCTCCGTTCTGCTTTCTCTCAGCGCTCCTTGGCAACAGAGTCACCTCGATATAAATATACACCAGAAACGTGCGCAGCCTAGTCCTCCAAGCCGAGGCCTGCAGGGCCCTGGGGCAGATACAGCCAGGAAGCAAGGACGTCAGGAGATGCCCAGGGCAAGGAGGAGCGCTAGCGGCGCGCTGCAAGGTCAAACACAGCACCCATCAAATAAAATGCCTGTGATCCCTAATAATTCCCTGACATCCCATCCCAGAGGCTGGGGGACTTTTAATCTCTCTGGATCGCCAAATATTTCACAGTGGAGGCTTCTTGGAAAGTCTCTGAAATTAAACAAAGGGCCTGGTGACCTCTCCTGGCTTTGTCTGTCTGACAGTTTTCTCTCCTGGTTGTGGTGAATGTAGCACGTTTAGGTTGAACTAGAGCTGTTTGTGGTCCCTGGCTGGGATCTTTTGAAGAATCAAGGTTCGAGTCAAGCACAATGAAGTGCTGTCTCTCGGTGTAACTATGCGTAACATTTTGAAATTGAATGCACAAAAGAAATCATGAACGAGGATGCTGGTTGTGCTGTGTTAACTCCGGTGCCGAAGATAACTCCAGATATTCAGGACACCAATATGCAAGGGCTCCGCAGCAGCATCTTCCTGCCCCCAGTGCAATTCCAGGCAGGCCCCACAGATCAGTCACCCAAAGGGCTTACACAGCAGATTCGCACATCAGCGCTAAGAGACCTCGATTAACGGCCCTCAGGCTTGGAGGGCCCAGAGTCAAATTCCCCAAATGTCTTTCACCTCTGTAATAGTCATCCTCAGACTTAATCAAGAGGCTCTGTCAGGCATTTTCAAAACTACAGGGGATCTGGAAAGAAAATACAATACTACAGAGATCAGAGACCTAAAATACCAGGCCCAAGAGAAGAACCAGAAGGAGCAAGATATATTTGTTGTAAATATTTTAAACTGTGTTCTTATCTTGGTTTAGTGCTGTGTGCTGTCTTCCCTCTGATAATTATAAATATTTAATGTGCTTCAGCTTCATCTCCTTACTGATACAGGAAACATGGATAAATCCACACGGGCGAGTGTGTGCTGGGCAGCCAGCAGGAGGGAGAGCAACCTATGAGGGACTGCCATGGACGGTTGCCCAAGTTGTGCCCTGTTCAAGTACACCTAGTAGAGGGACCTGAGAAAAAGCCCTATTCTTCTGGTTTAGGGCGTGTGTGTGTGTGTGTGGCTGGGTAGGGGTGGGTCATTGTTCATTCTAAGCAAAAGACCAATTTTTTTAGTGTGTGTGTTCCAGTGTGTTAAAGAAAAATCCAGACATCTTTCAGTATCAATAGGATTTTCTCTAAAACAAACAAATGAACATTTTTATTCAGTTTTCTCTTTTTTATTTACTTAGTAGCCCAAGCCCTATCTGGAGACATCATTTCCCCCCGAGGCTAACCAGAGGAAGCTTCCAGAAGCAGCCATTACTACTGGGAAAGGAAGGTAGGCTGATGCAGGGAGAGGTCGGCGTCATAGCCCTGGTTCTGTGGTACTGGGACAGCTTCCATCTTGTCCCACTCCTGCCCTGACACATGATACGTCGGCCCTGGTGGGACTTGTTCTCGGGCAGCCCTTCCCTCACGCATCCTGTCCCAGACCTATGGACACTTCAGCTCCACCCCTGTGACCAACACTATGTACTTCCCAGGTGGCAGCCGAAAAGCAGGCAGAAGATGCTTGGAGTTGGCAAGTCGATCGCCGGCCAAAATTAACCTTCCCCAGCTGCTCTGACACCATTTCTTTACCTTGGGAAGACAAATCCTGAAAAATACCTCTAAGTGCAGTCAGCCTGGGTCTTTCAGCTGCAACAAATAGAGCAAGAATCAGTGGTAACTCTGCAGAGCCTCAGCTCAGCTGCAGTTAGAGTTAGGCGAGGACGTGCTGACTCCAGATGGCCTGAATTACAACCCAGCTCCACTGCGCACACCCAGGAGACTCAGTGTGGGCTCTGCTGGCCTGTTTTGCCATCCCTGAAGAAGGGTTAAGGATAACAGCTCAGGCTTCGCAAGGCTACCCAGAGAAATAAGAGCTACACTTGTACAAAACTGTTCAGGGCGGCACAGTTCTGGGTGTGTCTGTGAATGACTGATGCGTAGGCCAGCAAACCAGGGGTGGCCACCCATCTGGATGTAGCCTCAGTGGGATCAAAAAGGGAAAGAAGGAGGGAGAGTGCCTGTTTCTGAAGAGTCCCGGTCTTCCTAAGTGACCTTCTAACGTCAGTCTCCAGTTTCTTCAACTTCCAACATAGACTCACACGGGTGATTCTCTAGAGAGCTTCCAAGGGCTTTGGCCTGGGTCTGGACCACTCTTGTTCTGTGGTTTCCACAACTTTGGGTTGAGGCAGATGCAGTGGCTTCTCTGTCTCTGACCCTGCAGACAGCCATGGTGGAACCTCCCATCTCTGATCCTGGGAACCTACCTGATAACCCCCTTTGCATATCAGTCATGTGTTCCTATGGATTCTAGAGAACTTTGACTAATACAGTGGCCAATTAGCATAGCTATTATGATGATGATGATTTTCAAAGGGCTTGGAATTTCAACAGGTGTTACGGCCCTGAGAAGATTGCCAGTGAATGAGAAGGCTGGAGGCCAATGGTTTTCCAAACCTGGCCCTTGAGATACTTCGTTCCACATTAGGGAACTCTTAGACCACGCGAGGCAGACACAGCACATTGCTTGCACACAGATCCACAGATCGAGTGTGCTACCACAGGTATACACATGTCCATATCTGCACAATCTTGCAAGCAGCCTGGGGCAGAATCTCCATCAAGGTCCCACAGGTGCTGGCAGAATCCACCTGGCTGGACTACCGTTCCACCAATGCCTGTCCTGTGTGCCAAGACACCACAGCCCAATTCACAGTTGTGCTACTGTCCTGTCTCCCAAGGGCCCTCGGGGTGCATGATCCTGCTTTTAGAACCCCATTATGACACTGCAGAGACCTCTTAAATGTCACTGTTTCCCCTCCTTCCCCCATCCCCTCTCCCACAGAGGGAATCCTGTGTTGACTTTCAGGTTCCTGAGCAGGAAGTTCCCAGGTGCTGACATCCACCAGAGGGGACAAGCAGTGGCAGAGTTAGGTACTATGTAGCAATGCCAGAGTGCCCTGGCCCAGGACGAAATGACTGCCCCCTGAAACAGTTGCTGAATTAATGATTAAAAACATAATTATTAGCCCCAGCTCACTGGCTAACAGCTCTTGGTCAGTCACATACCCTTTTTAGCTCCCTCATGGGTAAAATGCAGATAGACAAAACTACACCTGGGACTGTGGGGATTTAATGTGAAACCAAATTATGTTCCACACCCAGTGGTGTCTTTTCTCTCCCAAAGCAGTGCAAAGCACAGACTGCTCAGCATCTATGGGGTGAGGGTCTGTGGACTTCGCACTTTAACGCAGAGCCAAAAAGAATGTCTGAGGAGAGTCTGGGAGAAGGACATTTGCAGCTAACAAAAGCCCCCCATGCCCTGTTCCATGGGCTAACACAGTTTCCCCACTGCAGGAGGCTGCCATGAGGTGGGTTCAAAGGTTCAAAATTCGGCTTTCTCAGCTGCTGAGCATGTGCAATTACCAACAGCTCCTCTGGGCCCCGGACTCTTGGTTATATGGCCTCCTTTTGCTCTGCTCATCCAGTTGGTCTTTGGGGAGAAGGAGCCAGACCTGAGAGCAGAGAAAGCAAGACACAGATGAATCTGGGCTCAGGTCCCAAGAGCAGCTAAGTGTTCCACAGCATCCCAGGGCAGAGGAAGCAAACAAGATTGGAGACAGGTGAAGACAGCCGGGGTCTCTACTTCATTCTGATTAACCAGCCATCCAGCACAAGCCCCCTGAGCCTGGATTCTAGATGCACCCAGGTGTTGAGGTGTTTCCCAAGAGGCACCAGCACGGATATCTGAGTTGAATTGGGAAACAGCCCCACGTGCGTATCTGAAACTCATCTCAGTCACCCGCGTGCACAGAGGCGCAGGTGTAGGAGGTTCCTGGGCTAAAGGTTCTGTCTGGAAACCCAAGAAGGAGCTGCAGCCTGGAGGGTAGAAAACACTGCCCCAGGCAAGGATTTTACTTCCCTCTTTGGATTTGAAGGTCATAAATATTCTTTCCACAATTTCCAGCTGTATTTCTCAGGTGATACTAGGAGAATTTCGGTATGAATTCTAATTTGTCTTTGTTTTTCCCCATTTGGTAAATTTGAGGATTACTTGTTTTATTGTTTCTTATGTCTATTTCTATATGAGATGGGGGATTCCTTTTCTCTTCACAATTTTCTCTGCTCAGCCTTGACACTTTCTTATATCTAAAGCTGTGTCATCCATTTATTTATTTGACTAATGCTTAGTAAGAGTCCGTTAGAGTCAGGTACACACCTGTAATTCCAACTATTCCAGAGGCTGAGGCAGGGGGATTGCAAATTTAGTGTAGCCCTGTCTCAAAAAGCAAACAAGTGGTGGGGGGCAGGCAAGAGATGTAACTTGGGGTGAGACCAAGTGTGTGGGAGGCCCTGAGTTTAATTTCCAGTACAAAACACACACACACACACACACACACACACACAAAGTTGTTTTTTAGGAACTGGAGATATGCCCTGAACAAGACAGTCACTGTGTCAGCTCGCATGAAGCTCCCAGCCAGGTGAGGAGGTAGGAAGTATGACAACTCTGGTAACCAGCAGCAGGAATACATGGAGATGTCCTATTTCCACCCTTGAGGTGGAAGCATCGGCCTACCACTGGGCAGAGGGGTTCTGACCAGTTCAGCCTCACCTGAGTCTACTTGAGGGTGTCCTCAGCTGAAAACAGTGGTCCCAGGGCCATCCGCTCCCAGTGCTGTTTGACCTACTCTCTGGACAGCTCTAAGGGCTGCCCCAGTTTGAGTTCTTGTGCAAACCTGCTCTTCCTGTTTCCAGCTGGTTGTTGACCTGGGAAGCAGCACTTTCAAGTGCCTAACAAATATTCTTCCTCCATGAGCCCTTAGAAATCAAGAAGCCAAAATCAAGAAGGAGGATTAGTTATGACTTAGAATACTGGAAGATGACAGTCACCAGAAAATGGGACATTTGGGATAATGGCAGCAGAAGTCCTTAAGCAGTATGTTCCTGGAGTTGCAGACTTTTCTTGTTACACTGGCTGGAAGATCACAGTCTGAAGAGAAAGGGCACCTTTGCCATAGCAAAGTGACTCATGAGTAGGAGCCTGGAAAGTGTGGGCACTGTCAACCATCATAGGCAGAAAAGCTACAGCCCAAGCAATTCCACACAGGTGGTTATTGACAGCACTGAGCTTACACTGCAGTCAGAGCTTTGAAAATGAGTAATATTTTGAACAACTTCCTGGTAACAGGTACTGAAGTTCAAGGTGGAGAATATACTAAGCACAATGAAAGAAAATATTGTGTTCAGTAAAAGTTAAGGAAACTTAAAAACTGAAAGTCATAAAAGAGAAACATAGATTTAAAATGAAATATATAAATTATAACAATAAATATAAGTAGGTTAAATTCTTACAGCACAAATTAATAGACACATATGGAGAAGAAAAATCAGTTGAAATCTTTAGAGACACACAGAGTACACTGAAGTAATACATCAATCAAAAGTGTAGTATATGATTACCAATAAATGGAAAGTAGTGGTCATGATTTTAATGTGACGAGTCAAAAATTACCAGTGTATGTGGTTATACAATACTTCTTCCTCTGCTTAGTTTCCCTTCTATCACTTTCTGAAAGAGAATAATAGTTTTAAAGGGAGATTTGAGGGAGAGAGTAAGAGTTAAAGCACATGTCCCATAGGAAACAACAGAACATAAGACCTTGTATGTCATGAATGTGTTGTGCCATATTATATATGTCAAGAGAAGAAAAGCTAAGGAAAATGTAGTACATACACACAGTAGAATATCACACAGCCTTAAAAAGGAAAAAAAGAAAGCCTAGGTACAATACAGTTCAACCTCGAGGACATTATTCTAAGAAAAATGACTGTCATAAAAGGATGAAAACTGTATAATCCCAGTCATCTGTAGTATTTATAACAGTCAAAATTCATAGAAATAGAAAATAGAAGGATGATTGTTAAGGGCTAGGAGGAATTAATGTTCAGTAGGTACAGCATTTGAAAATACTGAAAAGATAAAAATTCCACTGATCTGTTGCACAATGTGAGTATATTTAATCCCACTGAACAGTATACTTAAAAATGGTGAAGATGGCAAATTTAATGTTTTATTTATTTATTTATTTATTTATTTCTAATGTAACAGTAAAGCAGGAGGCAGAGGAGGAGCAGGGAGGGAAAAGAATCCAGAAAAAGAGAACAGGCAGCATAGCTGACAGTTCTGTTACAGAAAGCAAGAAGGGGCAATGATCCAGCAGGTTACAGGAAGTTAGTTTAGGATGTTTGAGAAAACAACCAGTTAAGGTAGAAATCTAATCCTGACTTCCTCCTCTCTGTCTGTCTGTCTGTCTCTCTGTCTGTCTCTCTCTTTCTCTCTCAAAATGAACGACCAATTGGGGACCAGACTTCTCAAAGAACCTCAAAATTTTCCAAAATTAAAAAAAAAAAATCTACAGTGTTCTGAGTGTGTCAGAAGCACGAGCCCTACAGTGGAAACTTGACCAGTAGCAAAGATTTCTTCTGTTGTTTCAGTTTCAGGTTGCAGGCCTGGATTTCCAATAGAGGTTCCTATCCATAAAAGTGAAAGTAAGAATAGTGCCTGAAGTGCACTTTGTTACTACAAACAGAGATGCCAGTGTTTGAGTAGAAACTAGATATATGTTTGTGAGTCTGCGTATGTTTACTGGAATATCTGCCTGTTTACAATACCAATTTTCACAGTATTTCAAATTTAAGAAAAAAAAATCTAAGCCTTTTCCAAGAGTTAAAAAATTTACTTTAAAATGCTATTTAAAGTAAGTCCCAACCTACCTATAAGTGCTGAAATATCTTTGTGTCTGAAATTCTTCTGTTAAATATACAAAATACTATTTCATATTGTTTAGGAAGTAACATTTGTGAGATGTCATACAAAAGGTTCAGTATTTAGTGGACACTAAAATGGCAGAAATATTCATAGCCCCAATTTTTATTATTAAACAGAGCATTAAAGTGAAATAATCGTGAATTCAAATGATGAAGCTATAAAAATATTAAAATATAAGAAGAGAGAAAAAA
>PVJX010011313.1:0-54882 GCA_004027295.1 Dolichotis patagonum | reverse complement strand
AGATTATCTCTGTGTTTATGTTTGTTTTATCCCCTGGAACATAGCCTACAGACAGGAGTCTGGTTGGAATGATGTCTGTTCTTGCTTGGAGGGCTAAATGCGATTTTTCATATGCTACTTATATAGTTGAAAGAACATGAGATCTCGCCACAGATTTGTCTTGGATTTTCCAAATTCAGAACTGTGAGAAATAAATTTCTGTTTTTAAGTCACTCTAGGATTCTTCTATAGTTTCCAGAATTGATGGAATCACTAATCAGCCAACCCTGAGGCTGGTGTGCTCAATAGGTGGGAATGAATCCCGTGACACATTTCCCATGCAGTGAATGCACTAGTACAAGGAAAGCACCATGGCACAAATATTTTCCTGCTTCTAGTTTGAAAAGTGAATTTTGTTCTAGTTTTCTTTTCAAATATTTGTGTTTTGAAACAAACATTGAAAACTTTTTATAAGTTCATCATGAATTTGGAAAGTCATTTGGAAATTGTTTAACACCTTGATATGCAGTCACAAGTGGTTTAAATGACAATGGTCTAAGATTTTATGTCAAAAAGTTCCATAATGATATATAAACTTACTATTTGTTTATTGCTTTGTATGAGACTAAGTTTTATCATGTTAGAGGAGAAATTTAGAGAAAAACAGGCAATTGTTAAAGAAAATTATGGAAGCATAAATTACATAAGGCAATTAGCTGAAACAAATGTGGCTCTAAGGAAGCTACAAACGTCTGTGGCATCCATTCTTTTTGTCTCAAGGCTTACTTACTAGGAGACTTGAGATTTTTGAATGACCATATCCCACATTATCCTGTTAACTGGTAATAAAAAACACATATTGCATTGCACATTATGTGTTTTAGCCCCATAAAAGAGACGACAAAAATATATATGAGTCACAGATTCAAATTCAGAAAAACCACATTCCCACTGAAATTACAGAGAGGTTTTCCAATATGTTTCATTTTAAAATTGATTTTTTGTTTTTGGTTATTCAGTATGTTACTGTTCTGAAAATTTTCCCACAATATGAAGTAAATTTTACTGTAGAATGTAGTATGATAAATTTTAATTTTGCTCAAAAGTTCCAATTACTTTAACAAAATGGTTAGGTTGATAACAAAAATAAGCTAGTATTTAATAGAGAAAAGATGGGCGTAGCATGTAAATGTAAGGATGGACATTGGGAGAATGTAACATTGATCCCAATTTCCAGACTATGTGGTTTTCATGGTCTAATCATACATGATAAGTATGAGGAGTACTTGTATTTATCATTTATGCTGCTAATATAGTTAAGACTCTCCATCAATTTTTATGTTTTCTATGGAAGGTAAATAGAGTATTACATCTCTGACCTCAACTAGTTTGAGTTCTTTTAGAGAAAAAAAAACATTTAAAATAATTATCAAGAAAGTATTTGACAAATTAGACATCACAGTATGTGTGACACACATTGCAGGCAGGATAACATAATATGATGTTAGTTGAAGTCAGTAAAGGAACACATTCTTTTTTTCTTTTCTGAGTACATCATAGAAATATTGGAGGAATGTTTTAGATATCACAATTTAAATTATGTGTATTTTTCTGCGTACTTTTTATAAAAACCCTTGTGATCTAGAAGTTTGGGTTAATATTACTTTCACTAATTATGTTGAAATAAATCTGAAAAAATGAATAAAATAGTTATTATATTAGACGAGTATTCAGAATGTGTCAAGATAATGTCATTCATGCAATTTTCTTTGATTCTCCAGAGACTTTTAAGCTAAAGTTATTTTTCAGTCCTCATATTACTATCCTCGTTCTCTGGTTGACTAAGAGTCACATTCATCTAATTTCCCAACATCTGGTTTCTTCTCAGCTTTAGTTATCCAGCTCCAATATCACTTTGTCAGATGATGTCTTTTTGGTGACACTCTGCAGCAGGTCTGTTTTCAACTCATGAGATCATCTTATTCCTTTGCATTGTCCTACTTAATTTTCATATATTTTAATCACGATGAAGTTATTTTGTTTGCATATTTTCAGTTGTTTTCATTCATTTTTTTTACTACTAGGAAGTTACCTCCACAATGTGATAATCTGTAGTTGTCTTATTTACATTATTAAATCCAAATTACAATAGTAGTAAGCACATAACGGTTGCTCAGAAAATACCTACTAAACATTGCTTTATGGTTTATGTTTGGATATAAAAGACAAACATTAGAGTGGTCATGACTAAATTGATTTAAGTTGTTCTACCCTTAAGAAGCTCACAGAGAGATAATAATATCTTGTCATACACGTTGTTTCCTGAATATATTATGTGTTTAACAAAATGCTCTCAGAATTGATATAAATATTGCCCAGAAAACAAGTAATGCAAATCATTTAAAAGTGGAAAACACAGAAAAATATCCAAAAGAAAACAGTATAATTATCTTATGAAAACCCTAAAATAGTCCCTATAAATATATTTAATAAGCATTTTGTACTTTTTGACTTCTGGCTAACATGCATTAAGGGACACTAACTTACTCTTCTATCCTAAGTTACTCAAGGACCACATGAAATGTAGGAAGTTACACTTTTCAGATGTTAGGCAAAAGGTAGTACAGGACAGGGCACTCAACAAGGAATACATACAAAGTGATTTCTAATTCTGTTTACTCTTTCAATTGGAGCAACAAGATAAGGAACTATCGTAGAGGATACACGCAAAGAGGATATATGGATATATGAGAAGAAGGAGAGAATGAATTTTTAAATTACAGCCAACTGGAATTTGTTGGAAAATATTTTAGAAATAAAACATGCTATATAATATTATTAGAGCGTGTGAGGTTTTACCCATGGGTTTGGAGATAACTAAGGTGCATATATTTAGGACAAGACTCTATTTCATAGGCCCAGGTGAAAGAATCTGCTTCAAAAGTTGTTAGTAGCTGAAAGATGTCAGAATTTCAGTCCACTGAGGAGTGGAAAACCAATATTATCATCTCAGGCATTCAGTTGAGACCAAGGAAAAGTCATGTATTTCAAGGAAGGACCGCAACCTATACTAACAGACATTTCCCAGAATAAGTACCGAACACTCATAGAGGTTTTCAGAATGAAAAGGATTTGTTAGCAATTCAAGTTCATTCCAAAACTAAACAAATACCCTTTGTAAGAAATTCTATCCAGAGCTCTTACCTGTCTCATTTATCATTTTATCAACCACAAAACAAAAATTGTTAGGCATGTGAAGAAGTAGAAAAATGCAATCTGTAATCTAAAAATGAACAACTTACATAAATACTCTGAAGATGATGATGTGTCAAAAAATTAGTTTGTGCCTTCTGAGGGTTAAAGAGAATATATTCCATACTTCTCTCCCAGCTTTTAATGATTACCTGGCACCCAGATGCTGCTCTTTCACTTTACGTCCTATCTTACAAAGTAAATGCTTCTAAAATGGAAATCATACAAACTTTCTTACATTTTACTATACACCTTAAGAGGGGTGAAACAGATTAAATTAGGTTGAAATCAACTGTATGTTCAAAAACATACAGGCTTCTCTATTCAACTTATTTATTTTATGTTAATTTTATAAATTTCAACAAATTTAGAGCAATATGAGAAGACAGGAAATTTGAATGAAGTAAGTGCATGCTGAGCAGAGGATGATGAAAAAGATAAATGGATGGCATAACAGGAAACTTGCTAAACTTTACCCTTTCTTGTCCCATATTACAGATTGCCATGGATGGAAGCTGACATTGGACACAATTACAGGGTGAAAATGTCTGTATGTGTGCTTGGAAGTTGAGATGTGAAATGAGCAATAGAAGTATTCAAGATAGGATATATGTTTTATGAAATGTTATCAAATTATTTTTAATAAAAAAACATGACCAGGTTTTAATTTACAAAAAAAAAGAATTAAAAAAACCTTATGTCTTGGAGAAATAGGTAGATAGATTGGAAGACAAACCTGCAAATATCCTATCTCACTTTCACAGAGATCCAAAGACTTCAACACTTCTTCTCCTAAACATAGTATTTTCATTTATTTGTGTGGTCATTTCTATTTATTAATGTCAAGCATAAGTCACAATATTGATGCATAATTTTGATATCAGTCTAAATGCATTGGTGTTCTGGATGAAAACTGTAGTTTCAAAGTTGACTAAAAAATATTTTATTTTTACCTCAAATCACAGAACAGCCATTGCCAAATTGTTACTGGGTTGATATTTTGCTCAGCCAGTTATGAAAATCTGGAGGAGTTTTGCTATCTAAGAATATTCACCTTTCTCAGGATTCCAGAATCATATTATTGAGCTCTTTGTTGCAAAATAGCCTAAATGGGTGCAAATAGAGATTCACTACCTTGTTTATCAAGTATCAAAAATGTCACTATGAGAGACAGAGACAGGGATTGCTGTGCCACTTTATAATCAAAGGGGGAGGGCTTTTCAGATTTTCCAGTTAACATTTGAATTGCATCACTTTTTAAAGTAGGCTGCTGAAAAAGCAATGATACCATGTGTAGATACTCCAAGAGTAAGTGCTGTAAGTCCTTGCATATCTTTCCTCCCGCGGTTTTTGCAAATAAAAAATTTCTCTTTGCCAGCAAAAGAACAGCTTCAATCAATTTCTCCTTTAGCTTATGTAAGAGACACTGATTAAAATAAGGATGAATCACAGATGGAACATGAAGCGTGCTGTTCCCCCTGGATATTAAAGGACAAACAAACAAGGTCTCTTCAGACTTCAATTTTCTGTCAGAATGATCAGAGAACGGTGACTGAATGGCGTCCATTAGGGAGAATTCAAGGCCAGTAACAGCAATAGGTTTCGGTAACGGTGTGCAAGTATCTCCTGGGAACTATAAAATTCTGACAAAACAAGCCTTTCTGCCTGTCATGTCAGGCATCTGAATGATGGCCTTTATTTGGATCTGACATTTGGGTGATTAGCTGTATTTTGCACTTTTGTAGTTATTCTGTTTTATTGCATTCTCACCGAAGTCAAAAACATGTAACACCTCGCCTCTTTGATGCACCATACAGCAGTTTTAACATCTGCTTCCTGCTTTCTTCTTTGCAACACCTGATTGTAGGGGACCCAACATACTGAATATTTTATCCAAATTCTAACTTTCAGTGCTGACAAACTGTTAAGTTTTACTTTATCTCTACTTGTTTGAGCTTCTCAAGTCTTTCTGTCTCCCCATCTACCATTACTGCTGAATTACTTTAGTCCTCAAACACTAGTGAGGGGAAGTGTGTCAAGAGACTCCTGTCGGATCTCCTGCATGGGGTTCTGTTTCTTTCTAGATGATTCCATAGCAGAGTCCACAATGGAGACTGCTGTGATTGTGTAGTCCTAGTCGTTGAAAAACCTCATTTGGACTGCAATATTTGCTCATTAAACATTGTATTGGGGCATGGTTGTATTACACATTACTTGCATGTATTTTAGAGGCTTGATAAATATATATTTATATAGCATACTTCTTATTTTTTATTTTTAAACTTCATCTTTATTAGTATATGTTTGTGATCCATAATAAGCACCATCATCCAGGAGGCTTTATATATATATATATATATATATATATATATATATATATACACCATTTCTCAATTGTTTTAACATTTTTCTCTTGCTTTCTCATTTCTCCTGTCTGAAGATCACCTTTCCATTTCCCCAGAGTCTACCTCTGTGCTACCTACCATGTATCTTTTATTTTGCTCAATTTTTTAACTTGTAACTTGAATCATTAAGTGATATAAAATTTCACTTTTGGCTCCTGCTTGCGTTTGCAACTTTATCTCTTATTAATCTCTCTGCTCTAGCTTTTGGGTTACTTACTGACTTGCAGTTCCGTAAAAAGACAACACATCTTATCTCACCACTCTGCATTTTCCTGTGACATTGCCTCCACTTGAATTTCTTTCTGCATGCATAACTCTTACCCAATTCTGCTTTATTTTTACATAATATTTCCTTAGGAATGTCGTTGCTTATTTCTATAAGAATATCCATGATGGCTTTGCTATGGCTATGATTGTGTTTACCCCTTAATAGTATTTGCTAAACTGTGTTGTAATTCCTTTTTTGACTCAATTATATATAGCCAATTTCTTCAGAGCAGAAAGTTACTCTTGGTAACTGTTGCATACCTATTGAGAAGTTAATAGATCATAAAAATAGTGATTGGGTAATTAAATAAAATTAACATATTCTTATGAGAAATGCATTGTGATTGTATTTTCTAGAAAGTATTTATTTTTCTTTCAGTATTTAACAATTATGAACCTTAGCTGCAACTCTGACAAGATTGGGAAGGGGACTGTAGTTGAGCAGAATACTCAGAAAAACTTTCTACAATTCAGCAAGAATGCACAGCAACATAGAAACTGAATTAAACTCTATAAAATATTTAAGTTTCCGGTACACATATGGAAAGCTGAAAATAGGTGAAAATAAAAGTACAGCCTGATCTGTTTGGTTGATTTCTTACAAATCCAGATAAGAGTATTATAGGCACTTAGATTATTTAATATGGTAACTTTCTATGAATTTATGAAATCAAATCATATAAAATATATGTGAAGGACATGTTGCCAGTAAAATGTTTTCTATAATGCAGGGAGCCCTCTTTATCCCTCTCCCTGAATTAACATGAAGGACTCCTGTAAACTACGATGTTGGAAGAGGATACCGAACTTGTCACATGTCCTGGGTTTCTTCAGGAAGTCAATTATGGAGTCAGCTATTTTAATCTTAAGACAAATTATGATAATCACTTCTGGAATGTCCTCTACCTAAACTTAGATTAGAGACCTTCCATTTGAGAGAAAAATGTGATAAAAAGAGTAGTTGTTCCTGTGACTTATCCATTCTAGTAAATATTTAAAACCTGTAAAATTATGGGAAAAAGGCTGAACTTGGACTGGAAAGGCTCAACTTCTCCCATAACACAAAACAATTAGCTCTTACTCTTTTATTTAGTCCCAGAAAAAGAAATAAGTAGAGATGTGGAAATGAACATTTGGTTCATAGAATTAAAGAAATAAATCAGTGGAATTGAGCAGTAGAGTGGAAAACACATAAGGGTAACATCCTACTGATCTAATCTGGAACAACAACAAGAAATCTTTCTATGAGAAATCCCAGCAGAGAACAGAGAAAATATGGAGAGGAAAATTATCCTCAGTAAATAGAGGAAACTTTCCCCAGTCAACATCTTTGCAAGCTACAATAACTGACAGAGGGTAGAAACTCATTATATATCCCTTGACTTTTAGTGCTGAACAATCATGTCTAGGATCTTGAATATTTTTTTAAAACGACAGACAACCCACAAGGACCCTGCCACGATGGAACTTGGAAACTGCAACTGAAAGAATAGGCCTGTAACTAGGTAGGGAATCATAAAGTCTATGGGTAAAATATGGCACACCAAGGAAAATGGCAGGCGAGGAGAATGGGGTGGCAGCGCTGAGCAAGGAGGTACTGGAGGTAAAATGATCCAAAACCAAACTCCGACATCAGGACTAGAAGTGAGATGAGGTGTTGGAGCCCAGTGACCCTGGGAGTCCAACAGTAGCCTTGGGGAGGTTGCTGTAGCATTGCGGAGGCCATGGAAGCTACTCAAATGGTTCAAAAGCCACTGGAGGGTTTGAAGCAAGTTAGAGGTTGGGGAGGAAACGCACATCTTTGGTTAGTGAAGGCTGATGCTTAGAGCCTTTTAAATACAACTAAGTAAATCACACAGAGACATAATATGGGATAGACAAAGAGAAGAAAAACAAGCAAAACATTTTCAGAGAAGAAAAATAGCAGTATTACAGCAAAATTGGCAACCTAGAGGAGATAAAAGTTAAATGGAAACTCTTGCTTTTGTAACAGTAAAAAACTTCAGTTTGGGTGTATCCTATTATGTGAAGTTTTAAACTAAAATATATTTATTGTCATATAATGATTAAGTCAGTATTCCTTTCTGTCCCCCAAAACGGTATGTTTATAAATGGATTTATTAATTCCTTAAATATTAAAATTTTATAAGAATGCTTTCCAATTTTTTCTTAATTTTCTTGTTAAATTACATATTCTGATGATTTTCTTTGTTACAACTAAATTACAAATTTTTTGTATTACTCACTATATCATGTTACTACTTTAATATCCATAGAATACATAGCACTATCTCATACATTGTTCCTGTAGATTACTTACTTGATTTATGACATCAGATATTGATTTGATCTCTCATTTTAAGAAACTTAGCTATTCTAAAGAATCACTATTTGCTTTATTAATACTTTAAATACTATAATATCTCCTTGTTTCATTTTTTATACTTTTATATTTTACCTTCTATTTTAGCAAATAATTATTTTTCTATTCTTTCTCTCATTGCGTATAATTTTATGCATATATTTATGCTAATTTTGAAGTGCATTTTCTATTATAAAATGTGTAATCTAAGAATGTTATATATTATATTGACATTTTATTTTGTTATATCACATTTTATGTGTGCTTACAAATTTCTATTCTACAATTCCTGGGTGCCCTCTAATTGCTACTTTTGAAATCTATGAAAAGTGATATTAGTTGTTTCTCCTGGGAATTACTCAGAGGACCGAGTTAATTGCTTCTATAATTGTTAATTTGTCTACTTCTCTTATAATTTTTGAAGTACTTGTATTAGACATCCATTATTAAAGGTATTGGAACTTTTATGATTTATATGTTAAAATTTAAAAATTACATGCTAAATTTATTCATGTAATAATATTTATACTAAATTTAGTGACAGTTTCTCTGAATTATTGAGATAAAATTATTTTAAACATATATATTCTGACTTTTTTTCAATAAAATATGTCATATTGTATGTGGAAAATTTAAATCAATCTTACTTATGGGAATTTTAAATATTTACAGTAAATATGTCCACTTAAATTTTTTTCATTTCTGTTGTTTGTATTTTTTCTTTTTTAATTTTTTAAACTTACAACACAAAATCGTACATGTTTATGGGACATCCTACACATTTTTTGAAACATCAATATATTATGTAATGTTTAAATCAAGTTAAACATAGATAGTCACCCCAATACTTACCATTTCTTTACATTGTGAAGAAATATTTTTTGCTCACATTTTCAAATATATATCACATTATTCTTGCCTATTGTTTCTTTTCTTTGAACAGCACACTGGAACCTCTTACTTCATGAGTTAGTACATACTCAACATTTTCCCAACTGTCTGTGCCCTCTCCTCTCCCCATAATTGTAATGTTTGCTATTGTTTTGTACCTAAATAAATTATTCCTCCTTTTCTGACCTTTATTTATTTCAAAGATACATACCTTCTTTCCTTTTGTTTCTATATATTGTTTTCCTTTTAATTTTAAAAGTGTGCCCTTGACTTTCTGACCCAAGTGTATCGTTCTGCTTTTATTTTTCTCATGGGAAATGTTTGGAATTTGGATACTTTATTACTCTTTATTCTCTTTGGTTTATGTATAAATAAGATGTATAATAAACAGATATAAAGTTAAGTTAATTCATGTCTTGTAATTGCATATCTTAATTATATTATAGAACATAATTATTAGAATGAATTTAAATTAAAAATTATTTAGACTATAGCCTTCTATGTGAAATTCTGTAACTATCTTGCAATATAGTAAACCTATTAAAATTCATGTTACACACACAAGAAAGTACAATTTTATACAATCAATTAAGAAGCATTCACCTTTGTAATATTTCTCTGTCCCTTAATCTTTATTGCACACCTAAAGGTCACTCTGTGTCACTTATTTCCTTAAAACATCTATAAATATTTTTGTATAAATATATTGTTTTGGCATATTGAGTAAAACAGTTCATACTGGCTACATTATCTTTGGTTAATGTTCAAAAGTTTGCTGTCCACACAGTAATCAATCTTGGAATTGTTTAACTTTCATGGCTTTTCTCTTGATCTGTAAATTTACTATTCGTTTAACATGTTAGCTCTTGCAGTATTGGTTTTAAATTTCCAGTTTATGATTTGTCATAATTTTTCCTTAACCTATTTCAAAATTCTGGAAAAACTTCAGTATTGCCTCATCTCATTTTCTCTATTTCTGTACTGGAACACCTGTTACATGTGGAATAGGTTTTGCCACTCTGTCCACATTGCCTCGTGTTCTACTATTTGTATTCTCCATATTTTTGTCCTCCTATGCTTAATTGTGGGCAGTAGTTCCTGATATACCTTCTATTTCACTGAAGGTATTTCTACTCTTCATAATCTTCAGAAAATGCAATTTTTAAAAGGAATCTATGACATAAATTCATTACCAATTTCCTTTACACATATGCATATTTTTATTATCTAAACTGTAGCATATACAATTGACTTAAAATCTTTTATTTAAATATTTCTGAGACATAAATGTCTACTTTTACACTAATTGTGTTCATAATTCATTTTACTCTACCTTTAATTACATTTAATTTTTCTTAAATACAGTTTTGGGAAGAGCACTTCAAGAACCAACTAGAGGGAAATGATGTTGTTACCTTTCTCCAAAGAGTTTCCATGTATATTCTGTTTCTTTTTAATTTTCAGAATTCCAGGAAACATGATTTTTCTTAGTCTCAGGGCATAATCTAAATTTTATGGCCCATTCAAACTGCATTACTAAAATAAGAAAGATAAAATAATCATACATCTGCTTAACAGAAGGAACTTAATTTTCTTTCCTATGCAAGTAGGAAAGTTGACTACATAAAAGGGAGAATGCAGAAACATGTCATTGGATACAAGTGCAAAGATATTTTGTTTCAGGACTTTAAGTGCATGTCCCAGAGTACACTGTGTTCAAATAGCTTTTTAAGGTAATATTTCAATGTTTATATAATGATTTAACACTTACAACTCACTTTGACTTAGTATCTCATTGATGTTTACATCAATCTTTTGAGATTAATTGATACAGATTATCATCCAAAGTTCTATAGTGAAAGACACTCAGTGAGGTAATGAAAGGAACTGCCAGAGCTCTCACCAGCAGATATTCTATGACATTAAAATGTCAGTGTAGTAAGTTACTTAGTGAATATCAAGTGGATTTTATATTTGTATATCATCATCAGAATATTTGATCAAACTACTAAACATTTCTTTTTAAAATATTGAATCTTAGTTTTTTCATTATTCCAGTCTATTAGTATCTCTGTGCAATAGCTTAATATTTGCATTCCCTGTGGGAAGTTGGTGCATGTACACAGCAATCTTAATTCCTTTTTCATCCCCTTTCTTCTCCTTTCTTCTTTCCTCTACTTCTGTTTTGTGTGTGTGTACATGTTTATAGCACCTAATATAAACAAGGAGGGTTTCTGTCTACCCTCCTTGTCCTTCCCTGATACTTACTAAAGTGCATTAGATTATTTCTTTTCTTGTCTTATTTTTCTTCTTGGTGCTGGCATTTGAACTCAGGAGCTCGCATTTGCCAGCCAGGTGCTTATGCCGCTGAACTATATCCCCAGTCCCTAAATTTCTAACAAAGTATATAAATTTTCATTCTTTTTGACTTTAATAATAAGCAACTTAAATATTAACTTGAAAATTGTTTGGTAATCACTCTTTCTGCACACAATTTTCATAAGGAAATGTTCTTAACACACACTGCTATCTACTCAGAAATCCTAATGTGGCATTGTTCTTTATCAGACGTTCTTCGAAGATCCTGTTAAGATATAGTTCCTGTAAAAGGAGACAGGATACAAAGATCTGCCCTGGTTTAAAATGCCACACTTCTGAGAGATATTATACAGTCCTCCACGCACATTTGCAGGACCCGTGCCATGGTCTTGTCTTTCTGGAGTCACTGCCCTTAGGAAATGTCACATTTTAGAATATATCTCAGAATCCAGAAACCGTTCATAAATCAAGAGACATTCTTCATATAAGTAGTTTTACTTAAAAACGTAACTGACATTTTATGCTTCTCAGGAGACCTGGGGAACAATGTAAGACAGTCAACTAAGCGTCCAGCACTCTGTCATGAGAGGCAAAGGGGCATCAAAATCACCAACTTCTTAGGGAGAATCAAGATGGCTCGTTCATGCTCATTTTTCAAAGGCCCATGGACACTGGGGGAAGTACATCTTATCTGGTGCTGCAGGATTGCCTTTCGCTCACCTGATATTCACTAGGACTTGCTCTAGTAAGATAGTCAAACAGTAGACCATTCTCATCCTGCAGGAACACAAAACGAGAAGAGTGTTCGTAGAAAAATGAGATTGAATTCCTGGACTAGATTATTTATACCTGCTGGTAAAATGCAGAGATAAGATTGATAAAGAGTCTTAGTGGCAAGGCTGTGAAGAATGTCACAGAATTAGAATGATAAAATGTAAGGTAATAACATATGTAAGAAAAAGGAGAATGTCCTGAGTGGATGGGATGTGCCAGTGGGGACTTTCTTACACACCAAATCCCACTGAGAAATGGTAGCAGACCCACTGACAGGATTGCCATCAAGAGCACGACTGAGAGACAGTATATCTCACCTAAGCCTAGACGTTAGCTTGCTTCCTTAGTAATCAGCTGACAAATGTGTGAACTTGAATTGCATTACATTACATCACTGTAAAGGAAGGAAAGGAAAGAAAAAATGATGAGAAAAGAAGGAAAAGTGGAAACAAGGCTTTTGTAAATAAGGAAGGGAAGAAGGGTTGAAGGGAGGAGAGGGGAAAGTGAAAAGAATTAAGTTATAGAATGTACAGTTACAAATTCCCTATAATGAATGGGATCATTATGTGTATCAAAATTGTACTAAAAACCTTAAACAAATTAAAAGTGCATTTTTCCTTCAAGGAAATAAATTTTAGTCCCAGACTCAAAAAAGTCTATTAAAAAAGAAAATAAATATATGTATTTGAAACAATTTCTAAAGAATGAGGGGATATTTAATATAAAATAGTAAGCATTATCATTTTCCTCTAAAATATGCTTTCATTAAATATATAGAAGACATTTATAGGTATTTCATTTGCTTTTAAGCTTTCGTACGAATTATAGTATATAAAGAAATTATCAAGGCCACATATTGTATTCTTACAGAATTTTCATCAGTTATTACAAAAAGAATGGACGTGGCTAGATAATTTGAAAATCAAGCGGTCTGTAAAACTGAGAACACCTGTATATTGAAAGCCTGTGTGCTAATCAATTTTGCACCCACACTGAGTTGTGTGGTAGTCACAACTTGGGTGACAGCTCAGAACATGACATGAGTGCTAAAAGATCTGACCTTCATTCCATGGTGATGGGCAGCCGCAGAATGCCTCAGCCTATGGAGTGCCTGATCACATTTGCATTTTTGAAAGATCACTCTGTCAGCAGCGTGAAAGAAGAATGGGAGGTGACGAGACTGCCAACTAGGACAGCGTTTCAGTATGCGTAACAATGCATCTGGAGACTTTGAAAGCGGTCTTGAGCTAACATGAAAATTATAGAGATAAAACAGTTTGAAAGATAATAAGATTTCTAAAAGGCAAAATCAATGGTGACATTAAATATGAGATTCAATACCAATTGAATTTGACAGGGAGATAAATATGACACCCAACATTAGATATTCGAGATTTGAAAATGTGGGTACAGGAAAAGAGCAGTCAGGTAGAATGGGGAAGCTACCGATATACTTGAAATATGGAACCATTAGGACTACTGAAATGCAGATAAAAAAGAAAACTCAAAAGAAGCAGTGATTTTGGTAGGAGAAAAGGTTCTCCAATTGGAAGGCTCCAAAAGGTTGAAGAAGATCTTCATAAGGCAAAATAATTAGAGAAAAAGAGAGCCAGAAAGATGAAAGAAAGAATTAAAAACACTGGAGTATCATCAGTAGCCATTCTAACAATGTAAATCAAGCCTTTATTATTCCATTTGCAATTATGTTTTTTACATAAAAACAAATCCTAGCATCTCTGTACTTTTTAAATCATGCACTCTCTTTATCATTATTTTAATTTCCCATATTTAAATTGACAACACAATACACATATATATGAACACACACACATACATATGAATATATATGTATTTCACCATCGAAAACAGTGTATGTGTACAGATTATAGTATACACTCTATCAATATGGGAAAATAAAATTTAGAGCAAGGTAATGAACATATTTAATCAAGTGTAGAGAATCTGTGTTGTTTTAATTTCCATTTCTTTAATGGCCAGAAATATTCAGCACTTTTTCACATATTTATGGGCTACATTTACTTCTGAGATGTGTTTATTCATTTCTGTTGATCATTTTTTGACTGCGTGTTTGATTTTGAAGTGTCTAATTCTTTTGGATACAGTATTTCTATTGTCATTTGTGAAGAGAAATTTAAAATTTAAGTTGACTTAAGAAATGTTTCATTTTTTGATGTTTGTTCATTTTTAACTCCTGGATCAAATGAGAGTTCTGGCCACTGATTTAAGACTTGTACTAGTTTGCTGTAAGTAAATACTTTACACAGAGGCTTCCTCTGTGCATCAGCTTAGGACTTTGTTGTCGCTGAGAGTGGTTTGCTTTAGGGGAGCTCTGGTCCTTACTTTGAACTTCGCTTCCTGGCTCTAGCGCAGAGACTTCATCACACTGACACAGACTTTCTAGCTTCCACTGCTGGTCTTTGGGCCTTCCTAGTGCACTTCTCTGAAACAGACTTGCGTGAGACATGGTCGTGGACTCTAGGTCTTCAGCTTGCCTTATAGGGGGAATTGTCATGGGCTCTAGGCTTTCATTTAGACTCGTGTAGGACCTTGCCATGGGATTCAGGCCCTCAGCTGTATTATTTGGGTCTTTGGTGTGTAGAAAGATTTCCTGCACTTTTTTTGTGTTTGACTCTTTGTATGATTATTATAAAATAAATCTCTAAATTATATGTCCTGTACTAAATTATTTTCCTTGCGAGCCCTAACTGTGACATAGGTATAATATAGTCAAAGCATAGCTATTGGACTGATTTATTAGTTTTTGAGGAACTTTCAATGAATTTTGGAACTACATATTTTTTTTTCTTCTATTTGGATGTTCAACTTTTTTGTGTTAATGGGTTGCCTTCTATACCAGTATGTTTGTTCTATATGTATACATAGGTTTGTGTGTATGTGTGTGTTTCTTTATATGATGTATTTCAAAAAGATTATCAGATAGAAAATTTTAAAATTTGATTTCCAAACTAATGTAAACGTATTTGTAATATAACATGTACTGTAGAAACACATATATTGTAGAAAGAATGACTTTATGTGTTCAACAGGTTGAGTGTGAGGGTAGAATGGAGAACTGGGAAAGTCTTACATTATTCTGGCATCTTCCTGGTGGGGACGCTGGGTAAGCGTAAGGACCAAACATTATCATATTTCAGTGATTGTCAGAAAGCTTCATCCCATGTAGGGTATACACTGTCTGCCAATGGATTGCTCAAATACTGGGCCAAGTCACTTAGTAAATTCAAGAGAAGACTAGCGAAATGTTAAGATTGTTTGCTACATAGGCTGAGTTTAAGGAGACTCAGGACTACTAAAATTTAGTTGAAATAATTTTTACTTTCTACAAACATAACTCTTTTTAATTATAATTTCAAGTAGCTGCCAAGTGTAATGTTTTCATGTTGCATTTGCAAATTTCAGAATTTAAGGTAACATATAAAATTATTTCAATCCATTCAAACTGACATGATTTTTCTAAGTGAAGATTTTGATTTGTAGAGTTATATATTTTAAAATATGAAAAATTATTGTCAAAATGATTGAAACTTCAGAAGGATTAAAGCTTCATGTGTGTTACACACCATGAGAGTGCTGTTTTATTGAAGTGCCAAGTAATGGAATATTTAAAAAAAATAAATATGCAACTGTCACTAGTTAACAGCTGTGTTCAAAACAACAATAGTATAATCACTGCTATTTTTGCTTAATTTTCCTATTCTTTAATGTGGAAAATAAGTAAACATTAGCTTACACAGGAAAAACTATTTTGTGCCATTTTTTTCACTAAATTAAGTAGAAAAGCGAGCTCTGAAATTCTGCTTTTCTTGTGAATGAAAACTCTTAATTTTCCAACAGAACTGTTCTCAGGATTTGTGATTATTTATTAAATTTAAATTTTCCCACCAGTATAATTATATGATGCCAGGGAAGCAAAATGAATGTATCATAAACATTCCAAAGTAAAGATAGTGTTTCTATCATAAGAACATTTACTGTATGCTGAAATTTGTGTGTGTGTGTGTGTGTGTGTGTGTGCAGTTGTTGGGGCCTGCAGTGTGTAAGGATTAAGTGGCTGACCTCAGTGCTTTCTGGATGTACTGAAAAGCTCTTATTCACAGTCTCTGAAGGCAAGTTAAGGCTGCAGCTGAGGACATTTGGCTCTCACTCAAATTCCAGAGCAATAAACTGACAACTTTAGAGATAAAACAGTTCTATTAATTAGCAAGATTTATTTCATAGACTGTCTTTGTTCTAAGTTCACAAGGCCTTGCTCATCTTCACAGTATCAACCTCATCTGTTTCCTGAATTTTTCTGCACATTCCCTGAATTTGCTGAAAACCAAATAAATACTAGGACTCACAAGACATCTTTGTCTTTGCTTCAAGAAAGCTCTTACTTCTGGATCTCCACAACCACATTACATTGCCTCTTTTATTTAATTCTTTTTCATTAGCTCATACTTAAGATTGGGAACCTGATCAGCTCCTGATATTTGGTTATGTCTGGAGTGCATTTCTGTATGTTTTCTAAGATTATAGTGAAAATTTATTTTTGTTTGAAAGTAGTCTTACACATAAACAAAAAAAGAAACATTTATAGAGAGGGTTAAACTTTACACAAAACAAGTATTTCTCTGGCATGCACTTAGCCTCTGGTGGTTACTCAAAATGGTAAATTTGTCAGAGTTTATTGTCACATTTTAAGATTATGCCATGGCTAATAGTTGGGGCTGATTTTGTCAAAGGGCAGAGTGGCAGAATTGATTCAATTTTTATCAGGTGATTTGTCAATGACAATCAAAAAGCCAGTTTCAGAGACCAATAAGAACACTAGGAATTATTTTGCTAAGGAGGGAGAGAGTAGCGTACAAATCTGTAGTTTTGAATTCTCGGTTAAATCTCATTGAGACTTGGAGAGTGTCAACTATTCAGGGTGTAATTATTTACAAACTTGTTGGTTTATTCAGATAATATTTTCCATGGTTGTATCCAAATTCAGGATAGTTATCAAAATAGTTTGATCAATTGTTTCTCATTGTATTAATTGTGCTTTTAAAATTTTATGTAAGGACTGCACTATATGCCACTTAACACCAAAATAAACTTTATTTAAACTATTACCATCAAAAATTAGATTCTCTGCTTCTTTACAACCATTAATAATATACCTTGAACCTACACAAGGGAAAATTCTTCAGAACAAATTCTCAAAGTATCATTAGTCATCAGAATGCCAGTGTGTTTCTCATATGTCTGATGAATTCTGCCCATTGTTTTTTATAACATATTTTTAAAACTCAAATGGTGAATCAACATGACTTAGTCATAATTTCCCTACTTATCCAAGAGTATTTGTTTTCTCTGTATGTGTGTGTTTGTGTGACATGTATTCTAAATGTATTAAATGAAAAACTGCATCTCATTTTGACTAAACTTGATATGTTGTTCATATTCCTGATTTTTAGACTACTGTTTTGCACAATTGTGGATAGACCATTTTTCATTTTTGACCCAATTATAGTAACTATTTCTTAAAAGTAGTAGCTATTTGTATGACATATAACATGTCATTTGTTCAGTTTTAAAAATTTGTATAGATTTTAATTTTTTATACTCAAATATATAAATGTTTATATAAATTTTAATCTAAAAATACTTTAAGATTCATTTTATCTGAAAATCTTAAATTTATGGTTTGAAATAGGTATTGTTTTCAAATATATTTTTATAATAGTAAGCATTGTCTTTGCTCTAAATATATAACTATGCATAAGTTGATGGAGAGTTACTACCTACTAGCATGTTTGGTTGTGTCTGTAGTTGTGTTGTTGTTGCTGTCTCAGCGTTCTGAATTGATTCACAATGCTTACGTTTCATGATCTTTTTGATTTTGGAGAAAAGCCAAAGTCAATACTAGATGTGGTGAAAAAGGTGTATGAGGACTCACCATGAAGTTTTTGAAGGTTTCTTTTTCATTGGATGGACCTCAGGAACATCTTTCACCAAATGTTTTCTCATTCCTTCTAAAGAGAACTTGTAAAACTGCTTTAGAAGGTGACAGACATCATGCGATAAGTGTGTTCAAAGCAACAAGGACTATTTTGAGAGGAACTAATTACAACATGTGTTTTACTATGATAACTTTTAAAAATTTAAACACTCACCCTATTTTTGATCACTCCTTGTGTTATTTCAACATGAGACTAATTGAATTATTTTACATTTAAACTGTCCTTTAATATTGGATGATGCTAACTTTTAAATATGTTTATTGGTCCAAATGCTATGCCAATCCTTTTTTTTAAGTCATCTGTCCTTACACAGCTTAATCTGTTTGGAATCTTTTTGTAGTTGTATTAATCCTTAGAGATTAATAGCTTGATGGTGTCTGATAATCTAAGGCACAATGTTCTGCTTCCACTTATTAGAATATTTTTATGACTTTCTTAACTTTTTGAGGTTTTTAACTTATAGTAAAACTGCATTTTTCTTTTTAATTTTTATATATTCATTCAATGTTCATTTCTACTCCATTCTACTTACATATCCCAAGTTTTTGAAAAAAAAAAAATATATATATACTTTAAAAGATTTTTAACTTTAATTGGACTGTAATTGGTCTTACATTTTTTCAGATTAGACAATGTATGTGCATCATAATATTTCTTTTTAATACTCTAAGTTCAAATTTCTATTTTATTGCCTCAACACTAAAAAAATATGATATAAAGTCTGTCAGCTATCTTTTCCTTCAGAATTAACTGTATCATATATAGACTAGTGTATAAGCTAGTGTTTTACTGGAGAAACAGATATAACAAATGTATAAGAAATTACATGTTTGGATTACAATCCACAGAGTTGGATGGGAAAGTGTGCAGAATGTGTCTGCACACTAGAGACGAAAGGTTTCAGTTCAAGGTCTGGAGTTCACTGCGGTATCTGTACAAGTCTGTACCGGGAGGCCTGTGGGTCCACTGGAGGGCTTAAGGGTCTATGTCAGAAGACAAAAGGATCAGAGGTGGAAGCTGAAAAGTTTGTGACAGAAGCTAAAGAATCTGTACCAGAAGCCAGGAGATGATGTCCAAGCTGAAGGCAAAGGCAGGAGACGCTCCAAAGAACAGGAGCAAATCCATCTTTTCTCATTTTCCCATTTATACTGCCCAGACAGCAACAAGTCCTAAGGTGGGTCCTCTATACCCTAGAATGTGAAATTGCTGAGCTGATTTCCTTAGGCTTCTAAATTTGTCAAGTTGACACAACCAATCAACCATTGCAACTAGTATTCTGCTACTTTCTCTGGGTACTGTCCGCCCTCACTTTGAGTGTACTTGCTTGAGGGGGTTGTGCTTCCTGGGTTGTATTTCCAAAGGGCCACATGAGACCCAGCCTGACACTCAACACATCAAATTTCACCCCTGATCTGATCAAGGAGGACCACACGAATGACACTTCCATTAGTTCATGTAATTTTCTCCACGTAATCTCTGCCATGTTTTCAGAGAGAGAATTTATCATGCGAGCAATATATATTTGATAAAATTCTGGTGCTGGAAATAGATCTAAAGTGGTGCAGGGAGAATCTTTCCTCCACCGTAACACAACATGGCAGGATGCAAGCTGCAGGATATAAATGCATCTAGGTAAAGAGAAGTTTCCATGAGTCAAACCAATAACAGGAGTAGAAGAAAACAATAGGCGAGTTTTGTGAACCTCACATTTACAGGCAAATGTCTGAACTGAGTTTTCCCTATCAGTGGAATAATTACGAGGTAGGCTAGAGCAATAGCTGGGAGTAGGACAAGACAACAGGTAGATATATAAGTTACGGCGGGTCTTTGAGTTATGTTCAGCCTGACATATAAATAACTTGGGTCATGACCAGAATTTTAGTTTCAGCCCATGACAAAAGTCTTGAATCATGACCTGAATGCTGGCTGCCTGCAGTTCCAGGTGTCCTCACACACAGAATCAACCCTAGCAGTTCTGGAAGGAACACACTGAAACACCCTTTCCAGTGTGGGCTTGACTGAGAAATCCTGAGCCTCTGTCTGTCCAAGGACACTGAGACCTGTCTGTGTATGGGGGACAGAAGAAGACCCCAAGCCTTCAGCTGACAATGTCAATTACAACCAGCCCACAGGAATGAACTGACTTGATAAGTCAAGGACCCTCTTTGTATTTTTTAAGATATGCTGAATTATGTAATATAAAAATGTCTTCCGCAGTTCCCTACCTGCCTCTCTGCCTTGCAATGAAACAGAATCCAGGTCAATTTCGACTACAATTTTGCCATCTTTGCCCATTTTCCCTCCTCCTTCTTCACTCTCTAATGGTTCCCAAGTCTCAAATATCCTCACCGTTTGCTCTGCGTTGACTAGAACTCTCCTTAACCATTTTTGTAACAACACTGTTCATTGAGCACTGAGGGTGGCAGAGAAATGTGCATTTCCTTTATTCCTAGAATATGGAGGAAAATAGGGCAGGAAGGGAATGGTTAGGTTCTCCAGAAATAATTTGTAAATTGAAATATCTGTTTACACACTCTGGGAATGGAGGGAATCATTCCAGAGATTCTGTCTGCTTTGCTAAAATGAACATAGCTTTCTATGTCAAAATAGAAATAGCTGAGGTAAAGACAAAATACAATAGATACAATAGCTGAGGTAAAGACAAAATTTCCTATTTTAAGGAAGTGAAAACTTTAACATGAAAAATAACATTTTCTTCAATGGTGGAAAGCTCATTTAGCATTTTTGAAATACCTTTAGTATTGCTGAAATAGATTTCACTACTTTTTATTCATAAAATATTTGAAAATTGACCTAATATATTTTGCTTTAGAAATATTCCTGCTAAAATTATTTCCCTTGATTCTTACATTATTTTTGCACTTACAAATTGATACAGATTTACTTGTTTAAAAAACATCATTTATGTGAAGCAATAATAATTATTGCTTTGATAGAAAATGTCATAATCAAGATTTGTCACAGTTTTCATTGGTTTTAATTTACTTGCCGGATTATTACCTGGAAAAATGTTAGTCACTATAATTGCTATATGTGTTTTAAACTATATAACAAATGGATTGCTAACCATATATATGTGTATATATACAATCAATAAATAATTATATTGTCTACATAAACAAAAATAACACAGGGTTTGATATATTTTTCCATGATGTGAGTTGATTTTTACAATTAATCTAATGTATATATTATACAAATATGTGAATGTATATGTATATTTATATATGTATATACTCATGCATATTTTATTTTCTATTACATTTATATGTTAGTACAAATTTTGGAATGCACAGAGTTTAGTAATTTCATAAATATTTAGAATATCATGAAGTGGAAAAACAAATTGAATCAATTGTGCCATTACCAAAAATTGATAATATTGAAATATTCAAATAAGTTAAAATAGGAATAGAGAGTTCAGGAAAAGCAGATAAAGACAGATTGCACCCCACGAAGTTTAGCACAGTGTTTCCATAGAACACTAAGCTATGATACATATGTATCATTCATGAAAAATGGATTTGATTTTTTCTTAGTTTGTGTAACTTTCTAATAATTCATATTCATTAACTTTTATGTAAACTAAAAATGCTTTCAAGATTAGAGATTTAAATAATCAAGTGTATTGAATGCAGCCACCTTAGTCATCTCATGTTAGTAAATTATTTTGGAAATCTGATCTGCTTCATATTTTTGGTATGCTCAGAACTAGAATAATGCAAAAAAAATGGATAGCAGTGATATCATTTAATATTTTAGTGCTATTTACCAAAAATTAACATAAAGCTAGGATGGATTATTAGCATAGACTATATAATGAATAATTTCAAGCTCTGATTTCTTTTGATATATTCTCACATTTAGTGTTACATGATTTTAAAAAAATTCTCTGTACAACATGTGGCCATTGCTAAGGTATACTCTGGTATTTTACTTCAATCACTTTAATAAAATGTATTCATAATGTAGTATAATAGTATGGGATACGGAGAATGCCACACAAGTTAGCATTATGGTTTTGTCCCTCTTTATCAGTAATTTAGTCTTTTATAAACTCAAGAAAAATAGGGACAAGGAGGAGAAAGCTCTTAGGCCTGTCAAGATTAATTGTGCTGCCACTGTTGTTAATCTCTCTCCATTCAAAGGAGCATAAAAAGAAAGCTCCTAAGACAAAATTCAGATGAAAATGTTCTTCAGAGTCTTAACAGTACTCATGGAGTTATTGATGGAGCCCTAATACCCGCTCTTCAGGGATAATGTCTTAATGTTTAAACTTCAGAGGACCCTGAGAAGAAGCTTTTTGGAAGCAAGCTCTGGGCATCTGGAGCCAGCTCTTTCCGCTCACAGTGTTAGGTGAAGTGTGGGTTGATGTTAGCATCCCTTTTCTTTAGAAATGTTTTGGAACGCTACTGTACAATCCCCTGCGGAACAGCAGATTCCTGTAATTATGCCCCACAAACCCTCCCATGGCAGGCAAGAGATTTTACACACAGAGCAAGTGAAAGGCTGTATTTTCAGGGACCATTTCTTTAGAGAGTAACAAGAGAAGTGAAATAATAGGCTCTTTTATTTATAGAGTCCCTTAGTTCAAAACTCAAAGGAAGCAGCAGTCATGATCTCATTAACACGCAAAGCAGCTCTGTGAGGAAACATAGAACCAAGAACCATATTCTTCAGACAGAGAAACTTGGATGAAAACAGTTGAGTGTGAGACCCAATTATCTTCCTGTCTTCAGGAGAAGAGAATAGCACAGGGATACAGGACTGAGATCAGTAGCCTACAAAGCCATCTGTTCCACGCCCCCAGTCAGCCAGTTATAGGATGCAGATTGTGCGAGGTGCTTAGAGTTGGCCTTTGCTCCTTTTTTAGCCAATTTCTAGCTTCCACAAACCACGGCAGTTGCTTTATGTAGGA
This sequence comes from Dolichotis patagonum, assembly GCA_004027295.1. Classification (NCBI taxonomy): domain Eukaryota; kingdom Metazoa; phylum Chordata; class Mammalia; order Rodentia; family Caviidae; genus Dolichotis; species Dolichotis patagonum. The sequence continues at coordinate 31,662 of PVJX010011313.1, read as the reverse complement.
CAAAAGCACAATCACTGTACATTTTTTAAAGGGTTTCAAACCAGTTTGAATATGGTCTTGACATCATAGTGAGGTTTTAATTATATATATATATGCCTAGGAGTGTTTGTGTCATGATTCTGAAAGGCCAGCGACAGTGATAGCGCTTTGTTATGATTTTATGTCAGGTTACGACAAAATTACAATCTTGAAGACTGCATTAGAAAAGTTTGTGGTGTGTACTTTACTGAAGAAATCCAGGTTTTAAAAATTTTCTGTGTATTAGAAATCCAGGTTTTTAAAATTTTCTGTGTATTAGAGACAATAATTCCAAACTAGTGCTACCCGTGCAGGGCTAAAGATAAAAAAGAAGAGTATTTTTTTTTTTTTAATTTAAAAGAGAATAAAACAAAAGGGGGCAGTACAGAGCAGATCAGAAGAGGACAACATAGGCAACACAGTAAAAAAGAAGAGTATTAATAAGCTGCTGCATTTCATCAGTCTGAGGGAAGAATCAAACATTATCTTCAGAATGGAGTAGCTCATGCTAAAATTTTCTGTCTTCTGCTGAAAGGATTGTCACAAAATAACAATGACTCGGGAGTTTCCTTTCACCTTCCATTGTGTTTCTTCAGGCAAAGCTGAAACTCACAACCTGTTCAACATTTCAAGTGGCTAATTCTTAAATTTAGGAGACAATGCATGGCATTGACGATATGTCTCCATTTAAATAATAATTACTTTTCTTCCACTGGAAAGTTAGGGTTAACTCCACATTGATGATTCAAAATTTATAATTTAAAAATATTTTGCTAAGACAAGAGCACATAAACTTACAGTAAATACATATATATATATCGTCACCTGTGGTGCTTAGGTGCACTGGTTAATTGCCACACTGATATCAGAATTCTCTGTCTCTGGAAAAGTCACAGTATTTCTCCAGTTTTCCTTAGCTGTAAAGTGACATAAAATGAGATTTGTTTAGTGATTTTATAAATACTAACATTCTATCTTTCAAATAATTCTGATTTTTATGGAGAAAGCAAAGCAATGATTGGGAAGGATCATTTTTAGCTTTTTTCTGTGTGGAAAAATTCAAATTAAAATTCACATTTTTGAACCTAAAATGGCCTAAACTAACCTATTTCCTTTCTACTGGAAAGCTGCTGGAGCAGACAGCAGTGTGCTGGAGAACAGAGGTCAACCGAGTGACTCATGGCCGTATTCTACCACCACATATGACACGGAGGAATCTGGTTGAATCCTCTCCAGGGCCCACCTGGAACTTAACTTAATGTGCCAAATACAGGTTCAGAAAAATATTGAAATTATTTCGCAAATAGGATATCTCAAGCATTGCCTAAGGTGTAAAAGTACTTTTTTTGGTCTTATTTGGATTTCTTAGAAGCACTCTTTACTTTCTCTATTGTAAAATAACTTAAAGTCTCTGAGTCATGAAGCATGTCTCTAGATTACTCTTTATGGTTGCTGACTATAAATATCACCCTCCAACACAGAAACCCTTCAGAGAGAGATGAAAACCCACTGAGATACCCCAGAATGTGTCATAGCTCTTCTCTCCTCATCCTACTAAGAAAGAAAACTGGCAAGATTGAAAGTAAGAACTGTGTGATGAGAAGTATGCTTTGAATTTAAACTTTTCCTCAAAAGATGTCAGCATTAAATGAGATGATATATTTAATGTGTCTAACACATAGCACATGCCAAAAATGTTAAATTCCTTTGTATGTTACCTACCTATAGGAAAACATGACAGCGAATCACAGTCTGTATGGGTTCATCTTTGACATGAAAAGAGTAGTTCCTCATAATTTACTTAAAAGAAATCCCATAAAGTAACACACTTGAATACTAAAATTTTTTTACATATGCAGAATTCAAAGAAGTGAGATATGACAGGTTGTAAAATAAAAGCTAGTATTTATACCGTATGATTACAAGTGTGCTTTAGAAGTTGGGATAACCAAAATATTTACACTGTGGGCAAAATAAACTATAATAAAGTGCCTTTTTAAAAAAGTGCCTTTTACAAAAGTTTCTTATTGACAGCTTATTTTATTTTTGTCTGGTACTGCTCATTACAACAGAATTAGCATGGGCAGGGGCCTTTAGCAGGCAGCCAGAACTCCATCTACCTTGGTCAGATACCAGTTCTTATCATGCTACATCTTTCGATGACAAAAGTATAGAAACTGCAAAATCTTTTCCTTGTTATTATGTCACAAAATAGTCTAATGATCAAACATACTCAGTTTTTCTGATTCAAGGCATTTTTTTCTTCAACTCAGGACCTTGCCAGGCAGGTGCTTCTGCTGCTGAGCCATATCCCTGGCCCTCATGCATTTTTTAATGCTTATATTCTTAATATAACATGTTCCTAGAGGCTCTTGGTTTAGGTATCCAACAATTACACCAGATTCCTTTAGATTTTAGTAAAATATTGAGAAATTTTGTGAGAACTCTTCTCATAGCCTTTTTGTCTTCCAGATATAGAACCAGACAGAGTCTCAATCCTTATTAATTCAACCAAATATTCCTACATCTGTAAACAGGACACAATTGTCTTTCTCCTTGGTCTAAGAAACAAACACTAGCTTTTAACCATGAGTTAAGGTAGCATACAAGATTCTCAGGACCACACCTTTCTTATCTCTAATGTTCCAGAAGCGGTGAAGTGAGTCCACTGCTTGGCTGCGGGGAAGGCGTGGACCTGGTGTCTGTCCTCGCACCTAAGGAGCCCAGCCTCGGCCTCCGGTGGCCCAGCTGCTGGTCCTGTGAGCATCTGCACAGTGGCGGTGCTTCATCCAGGCCAGTGACAGCACCTCTAGCAAGAGGGGTGGGAGGCAGGGCCTGGCGGTGCTGGCTAGAGCAGTGGACGGGCCTGGCACTGAACAGATCCCAGGACAGCACCGGGGCCCCTTACCAGAACTTCTCCCAGCTCCCAGGAGATGTGTACTGCATGGAGGACTCTCTACAGTGACTCCTCAGGAAAGCCCATCCGGGGTCTGCCTGACCCAGGGTGTTCTTCTATTTTTGCTTTGTGTTTTCCTCTTTCATTCAGCTCAGATTTTCTTTGCAGGCACAGTTCTTCCCTTACTCCTTCACCACTCACCATTAAAATAAACTTCTGAAAATTTTTTGTTTTAGACAAGCAGGACTTGGAATACTTTCACGTGGTGAGCCACTTTTGGAGGGTCTGCTGCACAACAAGGTCTCAGTCAACATTCCTTACAGAAGTGATGCTGTCCCAATGACAGAAGAAGCAGAAACGCATTTTTTTTTCCCCATTGGTTAAAAGTCTTTAGATTTAGTCCACATACCAGGACATGAACACCAGGGGCGAGGGACTGCTTGGCACACTTTTTTTTGTTTCAGCATGATACTCTAAGTATTTCCTTGGTATTCAGAAAGTTAAATGAAAGTGCACTTTATACAAATTATGCCACTTTAAGTAGTGAAAGTACTGTAACTTAATTCAAACTTCTAGGAATTAAAACATGACTGTGTGGTAAACTGCAGGAAATTGAATCGAGAAACATAGGGGGTATTGTAATTTAAACACTTAGGAACTCTTTTTTCAAGGAAAATTATTTAACTTTTAAAATATACTTGGGCTATATTGTTCGATTGCTGCAGGGAAATCCATGCTATGTACTCACATTGACTGTACATACTCGGATCTGTTTTGCGTTCATGTTTTGTCTCCATGGTTTATATGTCTCAGCCAAGTCTCAGTTTTCTTACCTACCAAGTTGGTTTGTAAGGATGCTTAAAACTAGTTAATATGCAAAATATGTACTTTGTTAGTAAAATTATTACAATGATATTTTCTATACCTTGGATAATTGTCATGGTTGGTAAGGCATTCATTTGACAACAAAGGTTTATTAATTTCTAACATGGCACATAGTTGATTATATGCTATTATATACTGTGGACGTGTATGATGTTAAAACAGATATTTTTAGAGTTACCACAGTTGCCATCCTAGATGCAGAACAAGATGCTATGGGAGAACAGAAAAGGGATCTAACTTAGTGTAGGGTTTAGCAAAGTGTGTGAAGCACCTGAATTATATGGACAGTGATGCAGAGTCCAATGGGTTAAGAGATAAATGATATCCCTGACAGAGAAAAATCACACCTCAACAGGTTTTGAGGTATGTGAGCTATGATCCATCCATTCAGTAAAAATAAATTGCATCTGGTAAGTGAGTGGACTAGAGATCCTATAAGAAGGCAAATCTAGATGTGCAGGAAAAATGAGACCCCTGAAAGGCTGTGTGTGATCGTAATGGTAGTGTAGTTTCACAAAAAAAGGGACAAAGGTAGTAAAAGTTCATGTTCACTTCAGAAAGCAAAGTGGAGAAACGCATTACTAGGTTTGAAAGTAATCCTTTCAGTGTTGCATGTTATATTTAAATTCTTTAAAACCTTCCCTAAATAGGATTTGATATTGGTTCAACTGACCTCTCTATATTTTAAGTGTAAGTTTTAGCTAAAATAGGAGTTCAATTTATAGGAAAGATGAAGGAAATGAGAAATATTGGGAGTTTTAAATTCTTGCAATTATTTTCTAATATATTTAATATTCAGTCTCTAGAAAATAAAGAGCAATAAATTTAAAGCAGATAGATTCTGTATTTTCAATTATGTAAAACTTTAAGGAGTTTTACTGACAATCTAAAATGACAAACCACTGATAGAAAGTAGGAACTCTAACCTGAATAATAGATGAATAATAAATGAGGAGGAAAGAAATTCTACTCTACAGAGAAGCAAGAAATAAATGAATAAAAGAAATATTTTGCTTTTATAATAAAAGATGATATAAAAACACTGCAAAAGTATAATCAGGTAGTAATTACCCAAATAGGTATGTTTCAACTTTGGAAATTTTATCTCAATAAATTTATTTTTAAAATGTGCTAAAAATAATTTAGTCTACACTACTTTGACTTCAGCCCTCAAAATAGGAACAAGGAAATGATTTTTATAGTAGTTTAGAAATATAAAAAACAAAAAGGGAGATTTTCATTTTAATTAAACAATATGGAATCTCTAGATCTTGGAGAAACTAGAAAACAGACAATAGTGACAGACACACATACACCACCACCACCACCACCACCAAAATATGCAAAGCATAACAATCTTCTCTGAGAGCGCACTTTGTAGTACCTCATGTGTTTATGATTCTGAGACCTGATAGCCTAAATGTAATCTTTCAGTTGGATATTTTCTCCTACCCTTAAAGAATATGCCATCAAATTTCACTTACTCACTTACAAAGATACTCACAATTCCATAAATTCCTACAATAATTTCCAAAATTTATAATTATTACTAACACATGTGGTTATTTATTTTTGATCATGTCAAGGCTTGTTACCCTATAGATAATTTAATTTTGGGGGTAAAAATTAATTATATGGTGTAATTTGATATGTATCCTCTATAATATATTATTAGTTTTAATTTTACAATTCTAAAAGAACAAAAATGGCCAGGGATTAGCTCAGAGGCATAAGCACCTGCCTGGCAAGTGCAACGCCATGAGTTTGATCCCTGGTAGCAAATAACAAACAAACAGGCAAAAACCAAAAAACAAAACAGAACAAAAACCATGAATATTATTCTTGATCTCTCTAATCAATACTGTTTTCCAATTCCAAAGTCCCTAAGTAAGCAATGAACATAGCAGCTTTAGAATTACCGATTCTAATTACATACCTCTCCTTTCTTTTCAGCGATCTTGCCAGTCTCATAAGCATGTAAAGCTAAAGAGTCACCATTCGGTTTTGGAGAATGTTCCCTCTTGGTAATGCTCATTCATAGCTTAAAGTACAGGCCATTGCACTGCCAAGGCTAGAATAGATAGATCCTCATCCTTTCAGACTCTAAGGAAATAGCTTTAAAAGCTCTTCTTTTCACTATAAAAATAAAGCAGACTGAATAGAACATAATAAATGCAGAAATGCGATATAACAAAGCCTAATCCAATGTATCTTAGGTTGCTGTCTCAGGGAAAAATGATCACTTGTTTTTTAGTTCAAGAAAAAGTGCTACTGTGTCCTCGTTACAGATGTAAGAATATTTGGTTGAATTAATAAGGATCAAGACTGCACCAGGTTCCATAGCTGGAAGATTTCTCAGGCCTGCCATCAGCCATCCGATACACAGACCCATCAAGTAGGTGAACACAAACGACAGTACTTGTCATACTGGCTTTCAATCTACATCAAGAGATATCACCACGAAGAGATGCACACCATGATGCCGGAGAGTTGGCGTAGGGCTTGCTCTTACGCTGCTCTTGATGGAAATCTCAAAAGTGTGTCTTCTTCCTGTTAGGTCAAAGCATAACTCATTCACAGATTGATCTCTCAGGAAATAGTACCTAAAATACTTTTTCAAGAAAAAAGTTAACTGTTAATGGTATCTATTTAATAATGTATTTTATCTTTTTTCATCTCAAAGAAATTAACAACCTTCTTCTATTTCTTGAATCTGGTTATGTGTAGATAGATTACCAATGAGATGGTTTTTATTTTAAAAAGAGGTAACATTGTCATAGCTTAATAGACATTCCTAGCAGTTCATTAAATGCTAAATACTGTGAGATTAACTTATGTTCACATATACAATTATTTTAAATATAATAGTGACCAATAAAATAACTGTGATCAATTAATTACTTGATCTAATTAAATTTAGAAGTAAAGAAACCAGTAAATGTGACCACTGAGTTGTTTATACAGGACAACTGAAAACCAAAGCTCGTAGTTTGATCAGTTTGCTATGTTGATGTGCCTGCCATGAGTAGTTAATGATACTGGTGACATAAGGGTAACATTGTTTCATTTTTACTCCTCACTTTTAACATTCTTCTGTGATAATTTTATCAGAAAGAACAATAGCAAAAGAAATATCTAAATTTTCATTCAATTACACTGTACATTTTTTAAAAATTATAGCTACATAAAAACATAACGTCTAGCATGTATAATCTTTTGCTTCATCATTATGACAATTTTTAATAGGAGCAAGTTTATATGTTCTAAATAATTCTAAGCATAAAATTAGAAGTCTGGGAATATAAATAATTTTATCCTTTGGTTTTGTACATTCCCTTGCAATTTATTGTTTTCTATTTTAAATAGGCACAATTTGAAGTTTTACCATTTCTCTACTTCTGATATGTGCAAAGATTAGCCTGTTTCTGGGGGCAGAGTTATTGCTGCTATACTTTAACAAATATTTAGGAACTACAGCACCTCAGCAATTATGAAAAGTATGCATGCAGGATTTGTAAATTCAAAATCTGTATTACAGAATACAATGGCTATTTCCAGCCATATATTTTGGTCAATAATTACAATAAAAACAGAAGTGTGTTTTGCTATAGATAGTTACTGAGCTGTGTTAGGAGTGCCAATGGTGTCATAAATTGCTCTAAATAAAACTCCGGACTTGCTACATCAGTGAGAGATATTTGACAGCTGATTGACCTGCCTCTTAATCAGTGAGTAAATTATACTGTGGGTTAGACTATCTATGCCTTATATATGTCATATATAAAATATGTTGCATATAAAATATAAAATATATATAGGGTTTTCAGTGCAGAGGAAACACTCTGTCAGAGCATTCAGCAGGAAATTTTATCCTTTTATAGTTAACAAATAACAATTCTCCCTATTTCCTAACTCATGACTTTTTATAAGAAAACAAATTAACTTTTTTATGTGCTGCTTAATACTTGAAATTGTGCAAGTTGTTGTGAAAAAAAATGAATATATAACTCACAAAACTATGTTTTACAATATTAAAACTGCAGCTACCACCTCATACATTCAGCCAATTTGTATTTCCTGCCATAAATCCTAAATTTAAGACATAGGTTTTCAGAAAAGACTGAAGCAGAAAAAGAAAAATAAGGACAGTAAAAAAGTTTCCTGGTCCAGGGTTCGTGGGTCAAGCCCATAATCCCAGCACGGCTTTCCTGGGCTGAACTATGCTTGCTATTATTATTATTATCATCATTATTTTCATATAATCAGAGTTTTTCTGGTTGAATATTATGACCAAATACCCAAGGGAATTTCCTTAAAATTATCATTTGAGAGCTAGTGGTACATATCTTACCTCTTTGCTGGAAACAGAACCAGTATAAATGTTTCAAATTGATCTCATAATTAAATACATAGATGTATATCAAGAAAAGCAACTAGGTTGATTCATGTATTGATTAAAAATACACAAGAGCTTTTAAATTCTTCCCATGATACTGGACTACTATCTGAATTTCTAGATCTCTCAACTTTTGAAAAATGGAAAATAAGCAAAGTGTGAATAGGAAAATCAAGCAGATTAAATTAATAAAATCTAGGCTCTGGAAAACTCGCAGAGAAAATAACTAAGTAGAAGAACATGACTTTAAGGAGTAAAAAGGAAATTTTAATAAATCTGTAGTTTTAAGCAATTTAAAAGATTAAAATGAACATGAACAGATTATAGCACATGCTCCCTTGCTTAGGATTTGAGAAACAAGTGATGAAGAAAAGATTATCAAAGTTATATGAAGATATATTGGGCATTTTAAAATTTAAAAATGTTATTAATGTGTTGTGTCTCGAAAGCATTATACATTGTTATTTAAGGTATATAATTAAGCATTTCAGGGTGAAATAATACTTATTCTGAAATCTTATAGAAAAAATCAGCTAATGTTGACATTTTACTTATCAAGCTATACAAAATCAAAGTAGAGCAGACAAAATTAAAATTATTCTTTTAGGATTTCATTATTCTTATATTACTACTATTATATGAGACATTTTCAAACAAGTCTTGATTACTTTTCTCTTGTTGCTTGGACAAAATACCCGAAACCCAAAACAAAGGAAGGAAAGTTTCATTTGGCTCACCTCTTCTGGAGGCTTTGGTCTATAACCAGCTGCTGCAAGGCAGGGTGGCATGGCACAGGGGTGACAGTTCAAGGCAGATGAACACAGCAAAACAGAAAGAGCAACAGAGGAAACAGCAAGCCTTTTTTTCTCCTTATATCGTATGAAGGCTACCTCCGCTCACAAAATCTCCTTGCTCTCCTCTTGCACAGGCTCAGGATGTTACAAAGTAAGAATCTTGGCTCTAAGTCAAACAATTTAAATGCAAACTCTTGTGAATTTGCAGTGAATCTTGTGCATGTATGTGTATGTAGCGGGAGGTGTGTATATGTTCATGTGTGTGTGTGTTTCACTGAGGATTGAACCCACAACTTGAGCTACATCCCTAGTCCTATTTTATTATTTTAAAAGTAAATAATTAATTTATTTTTGCTGTTAATTAATAAGGCCTCTCCAAGTTGTTCAGGTCGAGTTTAGTATTATGATCCTCCTGCCAGAGTGTTTTTGGTGGGGTTCCAGGGCCAACAAACCTGGCAGAAACGGAAACCTCTGGAGGCCACTGGTATATCTACTGATGGCAGCTGGGTATGGTGGTGCACACTTGTGATTCAGCACTTTAGAGGTGGGGGAGGGTGGATCACTGAGAGGTCAAGGTCAACTTAGGATGTGTAGCAAGGCTGTGTTTCAAAAAATTGCGGCTGAGAACCGTGAGTTCAAATGTGACTATTTTTTGAGGCATAATATAAAGAAAATCAAATAAAGTAACTTTAGTTACTATACAGTTATAGCTAATACTGTAATATATTTTTTAATTTCTGTGAGAAAAACACAGGGAAACCCTTTGCTGTGAGTGCAAGTTGAGGGTTGTAGGAAACTTCTGCAAGTTTCCACAGACCACAGTCCTGACTTTCTCAGTTCCAACACACACTCCACAGTGAACAAAACAGCACTTGGTCTACTTTTTCAAGAAAAGTTGGCTGCCTTCCTGTTTCTTGACATGTCTTGAGGGCAATCTTTATTTGAACGAATCCCTTATGTTTAAAATTGAAAAGTAGTAAGTGTAGATTCTATCAGTAAAATTTTTTAAAATATATTTTATTCCAGCAAGAGATTCATAACCATTGCCTTGAAGACTTCTGGCTAAATCACGATATCCTGTCTCTACCTACAATGTCTTATAAAACCAGGATATCAAAGGGTTTTCTTTTCAAATTTAGTCCTAAGCCTCTAGTACTGCCATATTTCAAACTCTAGAATCTGGCTTATTTTATTATTGAATAAACCACGAAAGAATAGGCTAATTATTAAAAGATTACTACTATTTATAGTCCACACATTTCTAATCTCAGCAGACTGAATACAAAAATTTTAATCAGTACGTACTAAAATATGTAACACATAAATAGGCATGTTGCTAATGTGTTTTCTCTTTGTGTTTCCTCTGAATACTGTCGAAATTGAAGCAAAGAGAACTCATAAATTTTCTACAGCATACAATTCCAAAATTTAGGACTAATCTTATTATTAGTAATGTGATCATTGCTTCTCAAATTAAGATGGGTTTAAGTCATTTTGCTTTAATGTCAGCCTATCAATTATTTTAACACCATATGAGCATTATATAATTACAGTGAATCACAATTATGTTGGCTTGGTGAGTTTCTGGTCTAAAAATAAAATCATTTAATTTAAATTGATTGCAGTTTATATGTCATTTAACTACACACATGACTCGCTCAACATCATAAAGAAACACTGTGTTGGTGATAAAAGAACATTTATTTTGATAAAAAGGAAGAGTCTGCCAAATTTAAAATTCAGCTCTTCAGTACAATGTTTATAAGCTGCATCCTTTGTTCTCTCTCTCATAGTTTCTCAATTTTCCAATGAGGAAAATTTTTATTGACCCATGTCACCTTGAAATATTGAGAGTGAGGACCAGCAGGGAAAAACTTTGGAACTGAACAGATAAATTTCAGAAACTGTTTTCTTGCCACTTGTCACCTTCCACTATCTTGATGCTGTGGTCTCCATGGTTACTAGTGAGGTCTCAGTCACTAAGTGTACTTAGTGAAAAGTATATTGCTAGTTCCTCTATTAACTGTTTTAGCATCTTCTCCAGAATATGCACTGTAGGCTTTCAATTATGGGAATTCCCTTCTGCTTGATCACCTTCATCACCTTTTGGTACATCCTTTTTATTCCAACTAATATGGTTCATATACAACAATGAACTAGGTCTCTATTAGAAGCAAAATGCAGAGTGAAAAATAACTCTCTGTGATAGCCTTACCTTTGCTTGACTTTAATAAGCATCATACAGCTTTGTGTTTCTGCCTCTTGTGTAAGGGATGCAGGTAATCTTATGATATAGATTAGTACATTTGTGTAAATGAGTTCTTGAACTTTTATCTTTAACCATCACTTGTAATTCAAACATCCACTTCATTTTCTTCTTTCTCTAGATATTTTCATATACACATTTTTCTAGTAACTTTAGATATATATCTAACATGAAACTCTTTATCTATCCCTTGCTCATTTCTATCCTCCCATCATTTCTGTCTATATCAAATACAAATATGTTAGTAGTTCACTCAACAAGAGAATTGGAACAGTCTTTAATCATTAACTGTTCTGGGTTTCCCTCAGCAGGTAAGAAATCATAAATGTCCTCTGTTGTGTAAATCACACATAATTACCTCTATCTTTCCATCCCTCATTCTACTCATTTAGCTCCTGGTCTGACATGGTATACGCAGACAGTTGCAGGCTTATCCTGAAGTCCTGCTCTTTCTGTTTGACACACACATTCAACTATTCAAAATAATTTCCATGAAATGAGTTTGTATTGCTTTCATGCATTAAAATAAAGCCTGATTGGTCACCTTTAGGAATAAATTTTATCTGTTGTCCATTAGAATTCTACCCTTTCTCGTAGAAAACTCACAAATGTCTCTAAATTCCATAACCATAAATTCTTTAAACCATAAATTCTTTAATCTCAATGAAAGGAAACAAAGTGTATAAGTAAATCAAAGACCTAAATGTTGTATGAATAAAAGGAGTCATAGGAAAAGCTAGACAATATACATGAAAATGTAAATTGGGAAAATTTTATAAAGAATCTTGAACATAAGTGAGAGATTTATTTGTACTAAGTAACAGAATTCAGACTCAGCGATGTAGTCAGAGACAGAGAAAACAGGGTAATGATCTTGAACAATATCCAGCAATTCCAGTTGTGGTACACAAGATTAAGCAATGCTCATGTGAAATGAGTATATTTTATTCAAGAGTTGAAAGAGAAAGGAAGGTGTCACATAACAAGAATATTCCCAGGATGGATTTAAGAATGACAGGGCAAGAAAGACTGAAGTGAACAAGTGTGAATGCAGTAGTGCACATAGATGTCTGCATGTGAAGTACGATAACAGATTCAATGAGTTTTAAAAAAAGGGAAAGGCATGTAAAAATTATGCATGACACAAATGGGTAGAAAGGTTATTTAAATGCGAGAAATGCAATTTAAAGTGTGTACTGCTTTGGATGTGAAAATAAATTTGGTGTGGAATCCAAATTCTTTTGTCTTCTCTTTGCATTAGCTTTGTTTCCTGAATAAGGACTTACCACCGTATTTGGCACAAATGTATTAGTCAAGAAATGTGAGTTGTAAATGTTATTTCCCTTCTATATCTGAATTGATTTATACAGTGTTTTCTGTCATTTTTATACAAAATTATTTCATCATATAGGATCTCTGACTTGGCACCAGTACATTGAAAAAAAAATATATATATATATATATATATATATATATATATTATTATTTTCCCCAAATTGTAGACCAGTTAAATGGCATGATTATGAATTAACCTAGTTCAAGTTTTTGTTTCTCTTTCAATTTCCTGAAGAAATTAATACCCAAGATATGAAATAGGAAATATTGTGATTATGGCAAAAAGTAAAGAGAACTCATAATTGATTGTGATTCCACTAAACAACTGCTCTAAATTGAGCACCAATAAGCTGCCTATGTTTTATATGCATTATTTTTCACTCATTTGTTGATTTACTTATTGAATTTCATAAAACAAAATTCTTTACAATTTCTAGCTTATATTACAAATCTTAAAATATGAATATTACTTAAAGTCCTATATAAGTATATTAACTGTATAACACATAAATGGGAAAGAATAAAATAAAAATCTTTGATTACTCCTAAAAATGGTAAGAAAAAATAAAATACAAAGCAAAAAGAATAGAGAAATGGATAGTATAACATGTATTGAAAATAAATCTTAACATGTTGGTAACAAAATAAAATAAATGAATTAGTCACATTAATTTGAAGATATTGATTTGCAGATTAGATAAATAATAAATATAAATTACATACAATTATATAAATAAAATATAAGTTTTAGGAAATTTGAAATTAAAACTGAAGAATTTTTTCAATAAAATAGCAAATTCTATGACAAGAATGCTGGAATGCTCATCTATAGATATAGAAACACCATGTCATATTACATATCTGGAGTCCATCTCTATCTATCTATCATGTATCTAGCTATTATCTATCTATATTTGCACTCATATATGATTAAAATAATATTTATATAACAAAATAAAAATAGAACAGGAAAAAATGACAATTATAAACTTGTCTGGTATTCATTAAGTCCCAAAATAAATTGAGTTAAAATTGTCAAACTTGAGACTTCACAGTTCTGTGGAACAGTTTACCAGTCAATTCAGTATTTACAACATCAAGAAATTAATATGTAATGATTTAAGTTCCACATTTAAAAACTATTACTCCTACAGATAATCCTCTGTAGCTAACAATGGTAAATTACACCTTCAGAAATTCGCTTCAAATTAGTACAAAAATTGACCATCATGAATATAAATTGCAGAAACTTGACTGACCTTGAAATAAATAGTATTTTATTTGACAAACTGATTGTAATTAAACATAAAACTTTACATATTTGAATACTTAAGAACATGCTTGCATTTGTCAATAACATATATAACAATAACAGAACTTTCTGGCTAAACCATAAAATTTGTGAAGTTGAGCCTGTTACCTTACTGATCTAAAAGACCAGTCAGTTACAAAGATGGCTAGGCTGTCTTCAAAAAACCATTAGGAAAGAATGGTTAATTATCAAGAGTGAGACAAATTGGATGTAAGCAAAGTAATAATTGAGATAGATTAAAACACATCAGCAACACTAAAATTATATGTATAGGATGATACTAAACATTAGGGAATCATTTAGGGACTTTCTTTGAAAGGCAATGAGAAATAAATTACTAACAATATATTGAGCATACTTCCTCCAAGCTTATAACGAAATGCATATTAAGTTGCTTGATGATGAATTCTTCATAGAGCAGTTCCAGGTAATAAGTTCAGAAGACATAACACAACTAAAATTTTTACTACTGTGTAATGTCTCATGAAATGATAGATTTACCACACAATATTCAACTGATTCAAAATAAGTAAGGGAAAATCTGAAGGAGAAAATTTATATCTAATAAAGCAGACCATCAAAATCTGACCTGACTAATGAAATTATCATCTTTATAATTGGGAAAATTAACATCACTGTCATCTGTTGAAGATAGACACAGAACATGGCTTCCAGGCAATTTTTTGCCTGGAATTTAAATCTGAATGTAATCAAACCTCTAACAAGTAGCTTAGAGAAAATGCAAGAGCTGGATACTAAGTGATAATGTGAAGGAGCAGTCAAATTTAGCACATGAAAAATTTATAGGTGAGACCCCTATTTCTTCGACAAGTAAGTGCCTAGGGGGTAGGAGCATTACTGATGGCATGAGTCTAGAATGTAACAAGCAAATAAAATATGTGAATTATAGATGCTACTTTGAATGAATTACACATTAAAATAACTAGAAAACAATTTTATCTGGATTAAGTATTTGACATTAAACACTGCTGGTACTTCATTATGTGTGAACATGGTTTGGAGGATTTTTTAAAAATAAACTTTATGTATTAGAAAATGCTCTATTATGAAAAAGCACAGTTATAAAATATTTTTAAAATACCCCAGAAAACATGGAAAGAATATAAAAGATGAAGAATTTGGAAAAAGTATTACTTATTGGTCAATATAGAGATAGTAGCTGCAAAAGTTGTCTCATATTAGACATTTAACATGCAGTGTTGGAACTAGAGATTGGTAGTGTCTAATAAAATGATCTACTTCTATAAGTCTGGCCACATAGACACAGAAGAGTTGTTGATTTTATATTAAGAGCAACATTCAATTCATTATTTTATTGCTTTTTGTTTTCTGATTGATTTTAGCTTAGTGCTCTTTTTCAGAGATTTTAAAAATTTTGTGGATTCTAAGTCGATATGGAAATATGCCTACCATTATGATTAACCCCAAGATGCTCCAGGGAGCAAGAAAAACATACCACGGGAAATCGACACACCCGTAATATCCCAATGGTAAAGCTTCTGCTGCATTGTGACTGAACACTGTTAGAAGAACACCGGGGGAGATGATTTTAAAGATTTGGGCAGCAATACAGATGGCTTCTCACCAGGTTGTTTTGTATTTCTCCGTAGTCTAGCTCGTCAACCAGTGTTTCATATAGAGCTAACCCAGATAATTAATCATTTCTCTCACATTTGAATTTATTGCCGTTTCGAGATGGTGGAGTTAATGATGCAATAGTAATGAGAAAATACTAAAATTGGTTTATTTATAAGATTTAAAAAATAAATTTAAAATCACTATTGTTATTTCAAAAATTTTCATAAAGTTCTAACAACTCTGCAACATGAACATCCTAGAAGATACTCAGTTTATCTTGAATCTCAGAATTGTTTCATTTGAATTTAAATCACAGAGATTAACATGTGGTTTTCAAATGATCAGCTGAATTTCTGTATAATTATTGATTCTGACTGTGCAATATTTTAGGACAAATACTGTAAACCATGGTGGGACTTGTTGTATCTCCTTCTAGAAGTTTTATTCCTATGGTTATTTATGTGACACAAATAAATATTTAGAAAGATAACGTCATGTCAATTTGGCTTTATACAGCTTTTGTCCTCTTGATATATTGCCGTTGTTTTTCTGTATTATTATATATGCCATTCCATGTATTTTTCTATTAATGGTTCATTATAACTTATAGCTTCTATGTTTTGCAAATGAAAATAAATACTGTCTACCATCTCCAAACCATGCTTCCTCTAACTCGAGGGAAACTCTTCCGACTCTGTCTCCTTCCTGTTCTTTTGATTTCCTGGAGAGAATGAAGGCTTCCTGCACCTGCCTCGTGTTCTCACATTGTGGCTTCTCTGTAGTTGAAAACTGTTGGGAAAGAATAAAAAACATGTGGTCAGTCACAGTGAAAGATAAATCATTAAGAACACGTTTACGAGATAGAAGCAGAAATATACGTTGTCATTCAGAGAAATGTCCTCAGTGAGAAGCGATGCGCTTGTCTTCTATTCCTGCCATTTCCTTGTGGACCCGAATTCAGAATTCCTGCAGGAAGACAGCAGCCTTCCTGGATCACGATGTGAAAGGAGCAGAGCTGGCCAACAGATCAGCAGGAGGAGAAAGAAGGTGCTTGGAGACGCTTGCACATTTTTCCTTGGGAAGAAATGTTCTCATTTCCTTGATTCCTATTCTGCCAGGTAAGTTCCAGTGTTGGCTGATAACGTTTGGTTACTGAGTCCTCTTGAAGCTAGTGTGTGAATCCCTGCAAACATAGGTTATCACATCTGGCATACTTATATGAGCAATTTAGTTGATTAAATTTGCTTGGGAAGCTTTTCATTTCCACTTATTAAGTTCTTTAAATATCAGAAATTTTCACAGCCTTACTTTTCCAGAAAAGGCATTTTAAAAATAATAAATTTAATCTGTGTTTTCATAATTTTACAATTTAAAATGTATATAGATAGGGCTGGGGATTTAGCTCAGTGGCATAAGTTCCTGCCGTGCAAGCCCGCGGTCGTGAGTTTGATTTCGGGTACCAATAAGAAAAAAAAAAATGTATATAGATAATCTCAAGTAAACTGATAACAAGGTAAATATTTCTACTTTTCTTCTATTTTTTAGCCCAAAGTCCTGTATTTTTCAGATGTAATTACATTGTCAAGATTTAAATTTTTTAGTCAGTTGTGTAACCTTATAAATTTTTGTCTTTTTAAAATATTCTGTGCAAAACCAAAAGAAATAATAAACAAAACAGTGATTAACAAAATAAAATTAAGAATAAATCAAGGATACTTAAAATTTAATTGAAAATAATAGTAATAATGTGGATGAACATTTAGCAAACAGATACAATGACAAGATAAATTATGTAAGTTGAATATGCTAAGTCCTTTTGGTCAGTAGGTACACAATGTATCTGTGAATCAAAACATTACATTTCACTTTATAAGTATATATAAATATTATGTGACAAAATAATTTAAAAACCTTTACATAAAACAAAAAAAGAAGACGAAGGAAAAAATTGAAACTCACGGCCACAATGAGCTCAGTTACATGTTCCTTTCTTCTAAACAAAGGAACTGTTCAGGGTTTCTCAGAGCTGTGTGAGATGTTTAAATTGCTTCTCTTATGAGCTTATCAATGGGCGATATAAATGGTTACTAGGAAAGGGAGTATTCTGTAGCTTTATATGTTCAAGTTCGTCATTTATTTGTTTTTTTTTTTTCAGTATTAATGCTTACAATACCTTTTTAAAAGATATTGAAGAAGCTGGTCTTTATTTTCTGGACATGAGAGAGAAAAATGATTCTATGATATGTCTGCAGATAGTTCAATGGCAGGAGATTTGTTTTACCAGGCAGAAAAAAACACTGTTACCAAGAACAAACAACAAAACATGAAACAAAAGCCAGTAACCAAACTATTTGCAAAGAAGGTAACAAAAATTAAAACATTTCTTTTAATTTTTCACATGTATTGCCAAGTGAAAGAGTAGAGGTTTTGGGATTGCAAAGGATAAGGATCAGAAAATCCATTGCTTTGCTACAGAGAGCAGAGTGGGATTCTTGTGATATGTCCACTGAAGAGGACCAGCAGCCTTATAATTGCAGGAAGGTTGGAAGCGTAGGTACTGCAGTTGAGGAAGTCAGACACAAGGATACGGCACAATGTTAGTGGGAAAGTCACGTTCCACTTCAACTATGCATCCTGCAAATATGCTTTATGGTGACTACTCTGTACTTTCATTTTAAAAAAAACTTTCTGACAATTAGTAATTACTCTGGATCTATTAAAACTAAATAATTTGTATATTCTATTTGTAAATGAATGAGAAACACAAACTAATTTTTTTTTCTTTTCAGTACCAGGGAACAAACTCAGACCTCACACTTGCCAAGCAGGCTCGTATTGCCACTGAGCTAAACTAAACTAACTTTATGTGTCTAGATCTGTCAAAAAGCCCAGAGACCATAATTGTGCCCTATGCTTATTTTCATCCTGTCCTATTTTTTGAAAATAAAATATCATTCCTTTCTTATGACCTAGATCAGGCCATAAAATGACAACTCTATTAGTGAAAATAAAATAATAACTTCCCAACTGGAATGTACATTTTCCTTGGATATTTAGTGATGATGATTTCTTATCTATTGTGTTTTTCTCTTATGTCTTAAAAGCAAGGTGCTTGTAGAAATAACTAATGCATTCAACACATTGCCTTTAATAGAGTCTTCTCCATGCAACAGAATCTAAAAAGTATATTTGGATATTTACAAAAAATAAATAGACCAGTCGATAAGTGAAGATATCCTGAACACTCACTGCAAAAAATAATGAAATCCGGTATCAGTTGGTTAGAGCATAGTACTGGGTCAGATTTTCTGAGAATCGGATGTTACGATAGTAGGCCAAGGGCCAACAGTTCAT
This sequence comes from Dolichotis patagonum, assembly GCA_004027295.1. NCBI lineage: Eukaryota > Metazoa > Chordata > Mammalia > Rodentia > Caviidae > Dolichotis > Dolichotis patagonum. Next base: position 12,807 of record PVJX010011313.1, on the reverse strand, counting down.
TAAGGATTGGCTTAGCACACTTTTGGGTACTCTCAGGGGGTCATGGAGGCCTCACCTTGGGTCTTATATCTAGACCCTTTCCCCTTCCTCTTGGTGATGCTCCCCTGCTCTGTTTCCTGCATGCTACAAACTAAGAAGCTTTGCTCTGCTCTGCTTTTCTCTCATGGCGTTTCTCTTTTGGAGTCTGCCTCCTGTGTTCAGAATGGCCAGCTGAACTCTCTGAACTAACTGAAATCTCTTCTTTAAATTGTGGGTGTCGGGTATTGCATCCCAGTAAGGGGAAAGCTAACTACATTGCCCTAACAGAGAACATCACGCCACAAATGTGCAGTTAAAGTGCTTCCTGGAAGAGACATGTTGAGTAGAATGGTTATGTCAAGACCTCCTCCTGACTGGTACCTGCTGAGCCAGCCATGCTGGAAGTGCTTCCTAAGAAGAGCCTGACTTCCTCTACCCAGGCCTTGCTGGGTCATTGTCTAGAGGTGGAAAGTCTTGCCTGACCAAACACTGAAGCAGACCCTGATGGAACTCGGAGTGAGGCTGCCCTTCTAGCTGAGCAGAAAGTCCTTAGTTAGTCAACACAGATCCCCTCAGGGAAGGCTGCTCTTCCTAATGGAAGACTTAGGGGAGGGATTTTGGTGGAATAACCCGCCACTAAATTTGGATTGAGAGTTGCAAATGGCCATCTGGGTGTTACACTTTTCACTACCAATTTTGTCCACCTTCAGTTACTATCTCTGTTAATTTACATAATAGTGTTAAAACAAGTCTTTATTTCTGAAAGGCCTGACCTGCTGGTTTTTATTAATTTTCAGATAGAGATACTGTTCTTTTTACTTGAATTTGCTTGGGAAGCACAAGAGCACAAGTCATCTTATGGAATCGATGTAAAAGCAGACCTACTTCTTGTTAATTATGACCAACTAACTTTCTAAGATACTAAATCTTCTTTTGTGCTGCTGAATGTATATAAGAAATTCAAAATGACAGAGGGCAGTTATTTCTAGGGACTAAGTGTGGCTCCTACTCAGTGCTCCACCGAAGTTTGCATCCCTTGAGGAGTGAAATTCCAACTCAGTCATACTAAGTAAATCAATAGAAGAAATGGCAAAAGCACTAAGTAGTTTTACTTTTGGGTTCTTGGGCAATTGCGACTGCTCTGTTTGCGGTATAATACTATATTAAAGTCTTAGATTCAATAGTGTACAGTGCTTGGAGGAACACCATTAGAGACAAAACTACCTCAGCACTTATAATGCCACCTCGCCAGTCACTGACTGGGATTCCTCCCTCTGCTAGGAACCTGATGCAGAAGGTGGAATCTGGGAGTGTGTCAACTATCACTCACCTGCTATGGGGTGAGTGATAGTTGGCAGGTGAGTGATAGTTGACATTATAAGTGCCCCAATCAAGGTCTGCTTCATGAGTGTTCACATTGCTAAGTCATTTAAAACTTGTTTTTCTCTAAAATTTATCCTTAATTAAAGGCAATGGCATTGCATCAATCGCTCCTTGTCATGATGACAATGTGCATGACACTCGCAAATTAAAAAGGAAAAGTTTATTTTGGCTCATGATTTTAGTAGGTTCAGTGCATCCTTCGTTAGCTCCAGGCTAGAAATAGCACGATGGAAATGCATAGTAGAGGAAGGCTGCTCACCTCATTGCAAGCCTGGCAGAGAAGAAAGGGAAGATCGGGGGACTGCGTGCTTCCCTTTCTTGTTCTAGGGTTTCCTCTCTTCCAAGCAGGTCCCGCTTCCTAATAGACCATTAAGTTATGAGCTCATGGATGAGCGTAGTGCCACAAAGACCCAATTACATTCCAAAACTCCACTTCTGCACACCTGAGATCTTTGAGGGCTATTTACATCTAACCCATAATATACATTGTCAACAAAAATAGTATGAGTTAAGGAGAAATTAAAATCAATAATAATGAAAAAGGTCTTCAATAATTGTTAAATGTTTTTATTTGTTCTTTTGTCAGAATTATGATGACTTGGTAATACTGCATTCATTTTCTAAAATGAATTAACCATAAATCTTTTATTTAAGCAAGTCATAAAATATACTAAATTATTGTTGTAAGATGGTAGTTTTAAACTGAATACAATCAGATTCTATACGTATATGAATTGAAGGATGGAACCTTAACAATAAAATATACTGTGTTGAATATTGAATTCTTTCTTTTCAAAGTATTAAAATTCAGGATATGGTTTCAAGCACTTCTTACCTGTGCCCTTCTGATAGCACAGTGAAGTTTTCTCATCGTGAATACCTAATTACTGCAGAGTTTATTTAGAGAAGAATGGTGTGTCTGTGAATACTTGACTCTACTTCCCTGGTCTTTGATGAAGAGACCGTAAATGGAAATTCTCATGGTAGACACTTATTATTCTTAGTACATTCAATAAAATATACCAGGAAATTAACCACAGTCTTCTTGTTTTTCATAAGGTGACATAATAAAAATATTCTACTCTAAAGTTCACATTAATTTAACATAAACCTTTTCCTATTTAAGGAAATAGACATTAATATTAAATTCAAAGCTCTATAGCTTCAAAGAAGTTGACTATAAGTTGGTTCTTTTTGGAATTTTTTTATAATGAAAATTTATGTTAATATTTTATGTTAACTTTGCATTTCATGTATAATTATTTTAATTGTGCATTTCCCCTTTTAATGTGCTAACATGGCATAGTGATAGCATTGTCTTGATTTTTCAGGTTAAAAATTTAAATTATGCAGAAGCTCATGGTTTGTACAACTCATGATGTACTTTGGTAACAGATATAAGAGGGTGTTCTGCATATAAGTCAACATCTTTCTGAGTCCATTACTTCCTCTTTTATGTAGTTATGACTCTCAGGGTATATTAGGATGGTTTCAATTGCTCACTTTTGTACTTTAACACCTCTGTTACTCACTTTATAAACTAAAGTTATTTTAGCAGTCTTCAATTTATTGATGTCTATACAGTGTTAACTTAGTGCTGCTACTGTCTCTGATCAGTGATTACTGCAGTGTTGTTGATGGCCAAGCATCTACAAAGCTGTTTAAGAATCATCAGATTATTGACAGTTACAGTGCAGACAGACAGTGAATTTTCCATATTAGCATTTCATGAAGTTTAAAATTTTATATTTACAATATATCATTCAAAATAAAAACTTGACCATCTTGGTTTGATTTATCTCTGTGGGTCCATGAAATTTATTCTACTATGAAATTTCATAGTATTTTCTAAGCCACCTTGCTTTAGCTTGCTCTTTAAGACGTAAATTAACTCCCCCCATATCAGTCAATAAGTGATCAAATGATAAGGCACTACTCAAATGAAGAAAGGTATCCAGTAGGAATAAAAAAAATTACACAGATTTGTTAGCTATAAGAAAAGTGAAAATGAAAACTACTTTGAGATTCCATGTAAACCCAGCAAGAATGACTATCACCAAGTGCAAAAAAGGCAATGAATGCTAGCAAGGGCTCTTCTCACATTGTGGAAGTGTGAGCTGCTCCAAATGCTATGGAAATAAGTCTGGATATTCCTCAAAAGCTAAACATAGAAATACCACTTGATTTTACTATATGATTTATTGGCATATGGCTGCAAGAATTAAAGCCAGCATAGTATAATAATCCATGCATAGCCATGGCTGAAGCAGTACAATTCATATTAGTTAACTGTGAAAATAGACTAGATACCTGTCAACTAATGAATCAATAAAAATGTGTGTGTGTGTGTGTGTGTGTGTGTGTGTGTGTGTGTGTGTATGCCAAATGGAAAATTATTCTGTGAAAAATAAGAATGAAATCATGTTATTCATAAAAGTAGATGGAACCAGAGACAAGAATAGTAGATGAAATATACCAGACTCTGAAAAATAAACACTACATGAGAAACCAAATAAATAAATAGGCAAATAATAAATAAATAGGTTAATATTATAAAGTATTTAAATGAAGTGGAGATAGCAGCAAACTAGGATGTGAACTACTTTTCAGCGGAGGAAATCAGTGGGAGGTAGCTGAAAGAGAGCAGGGGATAATGGAATAAGAAAAGATCAAGGTATACTAAATGCTGAACAGATTGGGGGCTGCTCTCCCTCACCCTGAGAACCTCATAGCCCACGGGAATATCAGCCACCCCTCTCCCCCATCCATATGTTGTCAGCAGTGGACAGGAGGGTTGACAACCCTATCCCCACCCACATGTAAGACCTCAGCAGCCCAAGGAGGCATGAGTGACCATGTTCACTACCAGTACCTTGGTGGGCTGGTGGGAGCCTTGAAAACCCTCTCCCTACCCGGAGGACTGTGACTGGCTGACGAGAGTGTGGTGAGCCCCTGATGAGCAGAGGACCTCAGTGGGACAGTAGGAGCCTTGGCAAACACTCCATCCATGCGGAGGACTTTGGAGGGCTGGCAAGACCAACAGGGAGCTCTATTTCCATGTAGAAAACTCTGGGAAAACAGGTAAGGGAACCAGTGAGTCTCCTCCCAGCCAGAGCAACCAAACTGGGCCTGTGAGACCACAGTGACAAAACAGGGTCCTGGCTGAGGTACACACTACATACAGGTGGATCTGGGGACCTGCAGCAGTCTGAAGCCACAGTAACAACACAAGATAAGGGTCAGTTCACATCAATACTCCTAGACTAGTCAACCTAGAAAGAATAGAGGACTCACCTATGTAGCCCCACAGGAGGAATTCAGGTGACTGGCCCCTCTCCTACACTGTAGGATCTAGTAACTGGGTGAAAGTCAGCCACACAATAGGACCCTAAGACATTCACGATAGACAGTCGAGGCTAGTGGGATTGAAAAGGCCAAAACATTAATCCAAAGGTGAAAATGATACAATGAAAAAGCAAAATGTAACTCAAACCCCAGCCTATTTAGAACCAGTACAGAAGACATTGAAATAGAAGACATTGGAAGTCATGCACCTGAGATTTCTGAAAAGATAGCAAGTGAAGTAAACAAACAAAACTTTGAGGCTAAAAAAAAAGAACAGATGATAAATAGTCTCTCAAGTAAAGAAAGAAATGTCAAGGTTAATCAAGGAGTTACTCAACATAGAGAAGACATAGATAAAAGTACAGGAGCATGAGAAAATGATAGAAACTTTAAATGAACCATATTGAAAAGAAATAGAATGCATGAAAATTCAAAGAGATATTCAGGAAATTAAAAATTCCATTGAAAGCTGAACAAAGCTTAAGATAGACTTACAGACCTTGAAGACAGAATAGCAGCTAGCAATCACTAAAGGAAAGAACTCTTACAAATAACAAAGTAGCATGAAATAACAATTCAACAGTTCCAAGATGATGCAAAGAAAAACAGAAAAACAGCATCAGTTTGATGGGTGTAAATGAAAAATCAGGAGTCAAGGCAAGTGACATAAAAAAATCTATTTTCAGATGTAATAGCAGAAAACTTCCCAAGCATGGGACAAGAATCTGACATTCAGATAAACGAAGCATATACAATTTCCAACATCCAAAACCAAAATAAATCTATACTCAGATATATAATAATCAAGATCCCATAAATTCAGCATAAAAACAAAATACTAAAAACTATAAGAAATGACAAACAGGTCACCTATTGAGGAAAGCCCATTAAAATCATGATCAATTCTAAACACAAGCCTTCAAATCAAGATAAGCTTGAAGTGAAATATTTCAAGTCTGAAAGAAAAAAAAAAAACTTCCAACTCAGATTGATGTACCTTGTAAAAGTATCTTTCAAAGTATGGAGAAATAAGATACTTTCATGACAAAGAGCACCTGAAGAAATTCATGTCCACTAAACCAATCCTAGAAAGGGTACTGAAAGAAAATTTATATAGAGATAAAAATGACCACCATTCCCAGAACAACAACATAAATAAACCACCAGGCAGGGGAAGCAATTACATAAAGGTCAAAACAGGGAACCAACAACAGGGTAACAACATAACAAAGATAAGTCAATACTTATCAGTCATAACCATCAATGTAACTGACCTCAATTCACCAATTAAAACAGATAGATTGGCAGAATGGATCAAGATAGAAGATCCAAAAATATATTTTATGAAAGAAACACATGTAGCTCAAAAAGAAACTCATAGACTGAAAGTAAAAGTATTTAAAACAGTATTTCAAATGAGAGGAACACAGAAAAAAGCAGAGATACCTACTTTGGTTGCAGACAATGTGCACTTCAAACTAAAAATGATCAAAAGCTATAGAGAAAGTCACTACATACTTATTAGGGGAAAAATTCAAGAGGATGAGATAACAATCATAAATATATATGAACCTAATATAGGTGTATCCAACTATATAAGACAGATAGTAATAGACATGAAAAAGCAAATATGTGATAACACAGTTGTAGCAGGGAAACTTAATATCCTATTGTCACAAAGAGATTGATCAACTAGACAAAAAGTCAGCAAAGATATAACAAAACTGAGTCAAACTTGTGAACCAATGGATTTAATAGATGTTTACAAAGTGTTCCATCCAACATCAGAATGCACATTCTTCTCAGATACACTTGGGACATTCTCTAAAATAGGCCATCTATTGGAACATGCTTAAGTCAATGTAAAGAATTTGAAATTATCACATGCATATTATCTGGCCATAGTACACTGAAAGTGGAAATTAATGACAAAAGAAACTGCAAAAACTACCTAAAAATATGAAAATTAAGTAACAACTTCCTGAGCAAATGGATCACAGATGAAATTAAAGAAAAAATGAGGCAATATCTATAATTAAATGAAAATATGAATATAACATACCAGAATCTGTGGGATGCAATGAAGGCAGTACTAAGACGGAAATACATAGCAATGAATTCGCACATCAGAGAACAGAATGAGCAAAAATAAATAATCTAATAGTGCACCTTGAGCTTCTAAAAAAAGAAAAGCAAGTCAAGATTAAAGTTCTTAGAAGGGAGAAAATTATAAACATAAAAGCAAGAATTACTACTTCTTAGTCTCAGAGTTGAGACTAAGAAAACAGTAGAATTGATGAATCAAAGAATGGGTTACCTGAAAGAATAAACAAAATTAATAAACCCCCACCCAACCTTATGAAGAAAAGGAAAGAATAAACTCCAATTCATGCAATTAGAATGAAAAGGGTTAATTACTACAGATCCCATGGAAATTCTGATCATCAATATCTGCTTCAAAAATCTTTACTCACATAGACAGGAAAACACAGAAAAAAAGGACAGATTCCTAGAAATGTATTAATTACAAAAGCTGAATCAAGAAGACATAAAAGTTTTAAATACCTCAATATCAATTACTGAAATTGAAAATGTAGTTAAAAATTTACCTACAAAGAAAGGCCCAAGTTCTGATAGATTCATGGCTGAATTCCATGAGAAATTTAGTGAAGGCTTAATGACAGTACTGCTCAAACTCTTTAATGAAATTGAAAGGGAAGCAATTCTCCCTAACTCATTCCTGGAGGCAAGTATAACTCTGATACCAAAAGCAGATAAAGACCAAACCAAAAAGGAGAATGAGAGGTCAGTCTCCCTAATGAAATAGATGTAAACATTCTCAATAAAATACTAGCAGACAGAATTCAGCAAACCATCAAAAAGAGTATACCCCTTGACCCAGTGGGATTCATAACAGAAATGTGGGGTAGTTCAACAAACGCAGATCAATGAATGTAATACACCACATCAACAGAGCCAAAGGCAAAATCACATAATCATCTCAATAGACACAGAAAAAGCTTTTGATAAAGCCTAATGTTCATTCATAATAAAAAACCCTGCAGAAAATCAGTATAGATGATCTCTATCTCAATCTGATAAATCAATAGCCAACATCACACTAAACAGACAAAAATTGAAAACTTTTACTTTATAATCAGGAACAGGACAAGAATGTCCACTATCACCACTCCTATTCAATATACTTCTGGAAACATTAGCCAGAGCAATTAGACAAGAGAGATAAATAAAAGGTAAATGGATAGGAAAGGAAGAAATTAAATTATCATTATTTGAAGATGACATGACTCTCTGTATAGAATAACCCGAAAACTCTACCAAAAGACTAATGAGTTAATAAGCAAATTCAATAGCATAACTGGATACAAAGCCAACATTCAAAAAATCGATAGCATTCTGTACATAAACAACAAACTCACTGAGAGGGAATGTATGGAATACTTTTCACAATAACATCAAAAAACGAAATACTTAGGACTCAATCTAGCAAAAGATGTAAAAGATCTATATAATGAAAAGTATAGTACTCTGAAAAGGAAATTGAATAGGATATCAGAAAATGGAAAGATATCAGTTGCTCTTGGATAGGAAGAACCAACATTGTAAGAATAGACATACTTTTAAAACTGATAAACAGATTTGTTGCAATCCCAACGAAAACACTGTTAGTATACCTCACAGAATTAGAGCAAATTTCTAAAATTCATTTGGAAATGGAAGACATTTAGAATAGCAAAGATAATTCTGAGCAACAAAGGCAAGGTAGGAGACCTCAAAATCCCTGACTTGAAATTATACTACAAAGCTACTGTAATAAAGTCAACATGATACTGGCAAAAAAACCAGTGAGGATCAGGGGAACATATTAGAAAATATAGACACAAGTACAAACATACTCAGCCACCTTATTTTAGACATAGGGTTCCAACATGTTCATCAGAAGAAAGATAAACTTTTTAAGAAATGGCGTTGGAAGAATTGGCATTGCAAATGTTGAAGACTAAAATTAGATATATGCTTATCATCATGCATTAAGCTACAGACAAAATGGATCAAACATCTAAATATTAAAACACAAACAACAAATCTACTGGAAGACAAGTCAGGTATAAATCTTGAAGACACAAGTGTAGAAAAAGAGTTCATGAACAAAATACAATCCACATGGGAAGTACTTCAAAGAATCAACAACGGAGATCTCATCTTATTAAAAATCTTTTGTACATCAAAAGAAATCACCAACAGAGGTAAAAGAAAACTCAAAATGGAAAAAAATTTAGCCAACTGTTCTTCAGACAAGGGACATATATCTAGAACATACAAAGGAGTGAAAAGTGTCAGATCTCCCAAATTCAAAGGCCCAATCCAAAAATGGGCATCTGAGAAGAACACATACTTCTCAGATGGAAGAAATACAAATGGCAAATAAACACATGAAGAAATGTTTAACATCACTGATCATTCAAGAAATGCTAATTGAAACAACACTGCGATTTTATCACACTCCAGAAAGAATGGCTGTCATCAAGAAATCAACCTATAACAAATGTTGGTGTGGCTGTGGATAAACAGGAACTCTTTTCCACTGTTGGTGGGAGTGTAGAGTGGTAGAACCACTGTGGAAATGAGTGTGGAGCTTCCTCAAAAAACTAGGATTGGAGGTCCCATTCAACCCAGCTACTCCCCTTCTAGTGTTTTTTTCCAGAAGAATTGAAAATATCATACCTCAGTGATATATGTGCAACTTTGTTTATAGCAGCACAGTTTGTAATAGCTAAATCTTGGAAATTCATCAATTGTGGAATGGATAAAAATGATGTGGTATTTTTATATAATACAGTATTACTCAGTTATAAAGAAGGATGAACTCAAAGTTATTACAGGTAAATGGCTGCAACTTGAGGTCATACTCATAAGTGAGATAAATCAGACTTGCAAGTGTAAATATTGTATTGTATCCCTAGGGTAAAAAAAAACCAAAAGAGTAAATAAGATCCAAATGTACAATATATATTCCGAAAGAAGGTGTTCAAAAGGAGAGAACTACTGGGATTGGGGAAAAGACTATATATATATATATATATATATATATATATATATATATATGATAGTTAACAACACTACTAATCTCAGTTCATCAAAAAGCACAGTTTGTGGTTCCCTTGTTTGTTCATTTTTTATGCCTAAATCTTGAAATCTAAACAACCTCTTTTAAGATAACAACATTCAATATATTAACTAGTGTTAATTCCTTATGATTTTTTGAAACTCTGCATCATTTTTATTCACTCTTGTTTTTTTAAATAAAAATATGCTAAATGAATGTATCAATTTACCTATCTAAATGAGCCTCAACAGTCTAGTAAGGGTTAAATAAAAGGGCAATCAGTTGCCAAAGAATAGAGGAATGTTTTCAAGATGTATGTACTTCAACATTTTAGTATAATTCAATAAATCTTTTCTAAAATCTGTTCACAATGTAATATAAAATTTTTACTATGCCTTTCACTGAAATGCAACAATACTGATCTTCAAATCATAACCTATATATACATGTTCTCTGTTCACTATAGAAAATCTGCTTTAGATGAAACTTGATTAAAAAGTTGAAAATAGAACAACATGTGGTCTATCCTGGTATGCTGAGGAGACTACTGTGCACACATAGTCATTCCAGTATTATTCATAACAACCAAAAATATAGAAGGAACTCAAATACCCATCAGCTGATGACTGGACAAAGAAACTGGTATTTATGTAACATAGAGTATCATTCAGTCTTAAAATAGGAAAATTCTACCTTTGGGACAACATGGACAAACCTAGAAAATGTCATATTCAGTAAAATAAATCAGGTACCAATGATAAATATGCAAGACTGCATTTATTATGAGGTATCTAAAGTAGTCAAACTAAGACCAGGAGAAGGAACATTGTAGCTGTAAGGGGATGGGCAGAGCAAGGAAGGCGAAGCTATTTAAGACATAAAGTTAGAGTCCTACAGTAAGACCGAGTTTCAGATATTAATTGTACAAAAATGCAGTGCTTTGCACTTAACAATTTGCTGGAATATAATGGGAAAACAAGAAATAAAGCCCTGGTTTTATTACACATCTTAACAAATAGCTGACAATTGGAACAATTTGAAATTTGCTTAGTTCTTTAATATCCCATTACATTTGACTAAACAAATATTGAAATTAAATTTCTAAAATATGAATGCATAAGAAATCTGAGGACATACATTGGTACTATATCTTGGTTTTTTTTTTCTTTTTTAGATCCATTATTGTAAAAATACAATTTCAGTCTTGGTCTAAATGTAGGCAAACTAAGAGTTACAAAAATATTAGAGAAAATTATGTCACCTCAAAAATAACTATGAGACAATAAGTACAGTTAGCTTCTTTCGCAGTTTTAAACAATGCCAGAATGTTGTAAAAATTCCATTTTGATGATATTCTAATCACACCTTTTAAAGCTGCATTCTATATAAATTAATTTCCCTTTGAAACTTGAAATATTATAAAAATAATCACTTTCTGAAAGAATAGGACTTACATACATCTGTATGGAGTTTGTTACTCAGTGGGACTTCTCATAGAATGATTTATAGTTTTTAATGATATTTGGGGCTGTGTCAAATTAGTCTGTGTGATTTCTTACAAATCTGTGGAGGACCTCTGACCCTGCAAGGTCAGAGCGTGGCAATAATGGTTCATGTGGCTCTACTTGACACACTGAACTTTCACTCCTGGGATTTAAAAATCATTTTGTGTAACCCATGACCACACCATTAGCCCAAACTAGCCTTACACTCCTTGCTTTCATTTAGCTTTAGCTGGTTTCTTTTCTCCTGAAATATCCACTTAAATCATAATGACAGCAGTTGACTTAGGATGGCTTAGTTGCAATTTAATTAACTACTTTGTAATAAAAGTATTGAGCTTTATTATTAAGACATTTCATGAAGTGATGACTACACTTTTGTATTGTCATCTCTGGTGGGGGGAGCATAAGGAGGGGAAAAAACTTTCCATCTAGGGCCATTGTAAACAAAGAAGTCAGGATTGATAAGGCCACACAAATTATTGAGTCAAAACCCAACAAACTGAAACTGTCAAACTATTTATTTAGTATCAGTCCACAGCAAGTATCTTTCTGCAAAGATTTTACAAAAGTTTTCCCAGTTACCAAAGGTGACTGGGAACACCTATGTGCTTGGAGAACACGAGTCCATCGCATTTGCGCTGTGCGAGAATGCAAGTGGTGCAGGGCGCTGCAGCGCAGTGGGAGCAGCTGCACCATGGATTGCTAAGGAAGCTCAGCTTGCGTTGGGTGATTTGTAGGGAGTAGCGGACACCTCGGCCTTGAATGAATGTTATAAAACAAAGTAGGGGAACATTTTGATGTAGGTAAATCTAGGCTAAAATGCTAGAACATTGGAAGAGGTAATGACACAAAGGGATTAATTAGTCCAAGTATTCATAAATAGTCTTTTTATAACGTGGGTTATTATAACTTTTTTGCTTTCCTTATCAATTGCTGAATATTTTAAAAAGTTTATATCTAATTTTGATAACTTAGTATTAATGTTATCACTCATCTGAAGATTGAAAAATATTTTACTCAGTCTTAATAATTTGACATGTTGAACCTGATTCTTTTCACGGAATGCATTTAAAATTTTCTCAGGAAGAGTGGTGTGTGAAAAGACAAAATGATTTAAGTTGTCACTGTCTTCTCTCCATGAGATATTCTATGTGATATAGAATATATCAAAAGCATATGTCATTCTAGATGTGAAGGATAAATTTAGATCCTAAAGTACATCTCAGAGGAGGTTTCTGGAAATAGCGTGCATTATTCTTCAGCAGTGAAAGGATGACTTTCAAGTCAGCCAGTCCTACAATTTACTGAGACTGAGATCTAAAATGAATTATTTCACTCACTAAGCTTCATTTCCTGAGCTGTAAAACTTACCTTCTTGATATTTTTAAAGAATATCTAAAGTAATGTGTACGCTGTGCCCAACAGGTA
>PVJX010011312.1:0-53975 GCA_004027295.1 Dolichotis patagonum | reverse complement strand
TCTACTTTACATGCTTTAACTTTGTAATTTAAACAACTATTTCCAAGAAGTCAGTATGTAATTAGTCAAGTAATAATTTCTTAGGTTTTATTGTTGTACTTTTCCTTTTTTCCTTGGAATACTGTATGGTTGCTACCCTTTATTCTGTTTTATTTTGTTTTGTTTTTTCCTCTTTAAATAAAATTATAAAAAAAAAAATAAAGTTATTTACAGTAGCATCAGCCTGACAGTGCTTGTAGAGATGAAATGAAAAAACACAGCTAAGAGAGCCAGTTTAATAAGAAACAGTAATTTTTACTACTACATCCAATGAATGGATGGAACAAGTTGATTCGAAGACTTTTGCAAACAGATTATGTTTAAGGATAATGACTAATGTTTTAATATAAATTCAGTCAAACCACCACATTTAATTTTCATTTAAATGCTTAGTAAGTATTTATACAAATTATCACTTTTTCTTTAAATCGTAAGTATATTATTGGGCATAGCACAAAGATCCAGCTTAATGTGGTTAATGATAGCCATTTATTCTACTTCAGGGTAGCTCTGCCAAAGCCTGAGAAAAACATGAGGCCATGAGCACCACTTACAAAGTCACAGTTATTTACATTTGGAGATGTTAGCATTATGTATAAAAACAGTAAATTCTTTGTAAAGAATAGAGTACAATATCTGGAAGGCAAATTGCCTACGGCATGGGCAATGCTGTGTGATCTATTCTGAGGAAGAAAAATCCCACACAGAAAGAACAAGATAAATATGCTAAGTTTATACAATATGTGCTCAGTGATAAATATTCTAAGCATGTGCTGTAATAATTCTCTCATCAGAGCAGCCTGGTTACCACCATCAGCAGATACTGATAATTAATCAACTGAAATGAATCTTTACAGAATAAACAAATCTGTCATACATGAATGATGATTATGTCTCTTTCATCTCTGGGCTTTCATAACTTATTCATGCCAATGTTATGAAGGCTTCTCCCTTAGGAAACAAAGCATCTTTTGGTACGATCTCTTTTTAGTACATTTTTGGCTATTGGGGTTATTTTAGCCACATCCAGTGGATGCAGAGAATTGGAAGAAACCAATGGAGATCCTTCTATTTCATCTCCAAGAGGAACAGAGTGGGCCTCTTACTCTTGGACACGTGTACATTTGTAATCTTGCTGGCAGAGCATGGATGGCTTGCCCTGACTGCATTCAAGGAAGTGGATCCAGTACATTCAAATAGGAGCAAACAACCCCACTGAGAAATCTGTGTGTAGGCTGGTTTGCAGCTTGTGAAGGGAGACTTTAACTTCCACGGTTAGAAAATGTGGAAAGAGAGTAGACTATGTTAGACAGCAACAGGCCACAAGTTGGTCATGAAGAAATGGGTATCAACTCATGAACAAAACCTGATGTAACCCAAGTAACACCTAATCTGGTCCTTATTTTTCTATTAAAGGTAATACTCTGAGCTAGAAATGTAGCTCAGTGACAGAGCACTTGTCTGGCATATATAAGACTTTGTGTTTGATCCTCACCATTAGAGAAAAAAAATATAATTCCTCACAAATTGTTTGCTTTAAAAAAAAAAAAAAGCCTATGAGCAGAGGCCCTGATGGCCTTTGCTTTAAACTATAGTGTAACAAACAGCATTGAAAGCTCCTGACATAGAGCAGCATGAAGATTGTACATTATGCAAGATTCAGGCTCCCTCACCACAGAGCTTCTCTCCCATAATGCAGCCCACTACTAATGAGGATATCTCTCAGCGCTCTTTGTGTTGCTCTGTAGGAATTGTGTCTAAGGTCCAAGATGATATTCTGCTGGTTGATACTGATAAGGCTGTGATATTGCTGTAATCAATTGATCTATGTCTCTGGCCCAGAAGTTTCATGTCTTCTGTCAACATGCATAAAACTTGTTAGCTGGTAGGCAGAGTAAAATCTCAGGTCTTTTAGAGTTTTTACCACTAGATTTAAGCATGTTAAATATTGATTATGCATTAGTTAAGTTTTAATCTTCTTTAGCCTGGTAGTTACCTGCAGTCAGTGGCTACAGTATTGGACAGTGTTGGTTTGGGGAGAACTCCTTCTCTACCACTTCTAGTCCATATTCCCATAGCATGGGGCTTATAAAAACATAAACGCCTAGGGGTAGCTTTTCGGGGGTGGCTCTACCAGGACAGGCACGTACTTTAACCAGTAGTTTGGCAGATTATGGCATTAGAGATTAGGGAGCATCAAGTAACATGTATTGCTTTGACACATGAAGTAGGCAGTCATCTATCTGACCTATGAATCCCACTAGGAGAGCTAAGGATCAAATGGACCAAATTGTGCCTTATTAATTGACAGTTTGCACTTTAAGTTAAGGGCCATCAGTGTCCTTAATGCTCGCCTTCTCCAAAGTGAATGTCTTCTGATCCTACCTCCAGTCTGTAGTTGACCGGCTGTCTAAGCAAATATAGGAAAAGAAATGGAACATTAGTGCTGGATTTCGCCCCTTCAATATCAATCTGACCCTTTTCATTGGTGTAGAAACTAAGTGCTACAGAGAAGTAATTTGCTTACTGTTATGTAGTTGCCATGTGTCAGAACTGGATTGAACTTGAATCCAGATCAGTCTATTCCACCAAGTCTCCAGTTACTTTTGACCTATTGACAGAGTTAATGAATTGGGTTGTTTATCAATGGAAAGTCCCAAGGTCACCTGAGAGGGACAGGCCACTGCTTTTCCCATTGAGCCTAACTCTTGTTCTGCAATGTTATCTCCTGACAGTACAGCTAAGAAAGCAAGTGACCCAAAATAATTACTCTCTGCAAAAAGTGCCAGAAAGGACAAGGCAGGATGGAGAGAGGTAAAGAATGACAAGGAAGTTCTTTGAAAGAGAATTCAGGGAAAATGAGAAAGTCAGTCTCGGAGGGGGCCTGGCAGAAAGCCAGGCACAGGCCACAGTGAGTGTAGGAGCCAAGGGGAACTGAAGGCCACTGGAGGTCAAGGAAGGGGAGGCCTTGACAGATGACGGGGACACATTGTGGGCAGCCTTAGAAGACAGACATTCAGCTAGAATTTGGTTTTCCTGTCTCTTCTGATGAATGTCGAGTTTCATTTTAACCATGTATTTTTCTGTTTTGAGTTTTATTATACAAGCAGGGTAGCATATGCTTATAATGCCAGGACTTAGGAGGTTTGAACAGGAGGATGGCAAGTTTGAGAGCAGCAGGGACTACATTGCACACCCCAGGCATTACAAGCTAAAGGGACCTGGCTCTGCCACCAGCAGAAGTCCTTGGAGGCTGGATGTGCTGCTTCACTTTGAGCAGTGGATCCCTAATGGACTCCAGCATCAGCGGCAGGAAGTAAGTTAAAGCACTGCTAAGAACGGTGGCCCTGAGGCTAGAGCAGTAAATCGAATCCACCTGACAAGTTCAGACAGCAATAGTCTGATCCAGTATCTTCTAATTGGAAAACTAGGCTGATACCAATCTTCCTTCTTTACTCTCAAAATGTTGACACAGCTTTCTCATTTTTCCTACTAAGAAGCAAGGCTATATTCATTTCCAACCTACCTTTAGCCAGCTCTTGGGAAGGCTTGTCATCTGTGATCTGACATTTCTTACAATTCCAAAACCCAATGGCTGCAGCTGAGGGTCTCTCTGCGTCCCTGAATGGTTCAGCCTCATTGGTAGAGCCAGAACGTAGGAACTTCTCATTTACATGGTGCTTCTCCTACTTGTGGCACCATGTCCTTTACCAGGCTTGTCAATACCTTTGCAAAATGCAACCCACATAAAAAATGTTCTTAAATGCTCGAATGGTCTCATGATCTCTAGCTTATGTGGGTTTAAATTTCTAGCTTCAGTAGTAGAGTGGGACTGGCTGTAGCTCAGCAGTAGGGCCTATGATAGAGTACGCAAGGTCCTGGGTTCAATTCCCAGTACACCCCTACTCAAATTTCCATTTCTCCTAAATTGATCTGCCTCCTTTGTTCTGCACAGCTGTTTCCTTGCCTTTGAAAGGCCTTGAGGTAGCAAATCATGGGCATAGGTGGTTTTTGTTTGTGAAACAAAATGATGGAACCATTGGCCTCAGAAGAGCTATTCTGACACTTTTCACACTAGTATGTTATTAGTACTGTGGTATTACTATTAATATTAATTTTGTAGTAAATATGTACTCTTCTGTGCCGAATAATTTATATTCATTCAATTCAATACTTATGGCAACATTGCAAAATTAGTATATTTATTTGTGTTTTAAACTCATAAGATTTACCACTTGTGCTTAGCTCTCTTCACCTTCCTTCATGCATCAGACCACACTGCTTCTTTATCTCACAAATGCCTCTAAACCCAGGCATTGAGGCTCTCTTGTCCCTCACAGGATTGGCTGTCTTGAGAATAAACTGTCTTTTGTAAACAAAACAAAAACTCATTTTTGGTAACATTGTTTTACCAAGCAGCTACTTACAGAAATTTTAATTCTTCATAAAGAGTTAAAATAATTCTTTTGCTTTTAAGATAGGGTCTTGCTGTGGTCCCAGGATGGCCTCAGACTCTCTCTGATCGTCCTGCCTTGGCTCTTGAGTGCTGGGATCACGGGCATACTCTAGCATGCCTGGCTAATTTCAGAAATACTCAAAAAAGAGCTGTTGTGTTTAGAAGAAATGTTTTGGGATGGCTGGGGCTAGAGCTTGCTGTGTACCTCACCAGCCCACTGGCCACTGTGCCTTCTTGCTGGTCAGGTGGTGGTGGGCTGCTGAGGCTCCTGGCTGCTCTGTGATGCAATTTTAAGTGCCCTGAGGAACCACAGTGGCCCAACCTGGATTTGTCACTGGCATGAATGGCACTGTGGGGCCCACAGAATTGTACCTGGATTCACAGAAACAGACAGGGTTGATGTAAGATCAAGGGGGTTTTTTTGACTCTTGGCCCTAGAAACTGGATTCAACCTCCAGCTGTTTTTGAGGTGATTACCCTAAAGCTGTCACTTTTGCTTTATTCAGAATTATACGGAACTTTGGTTAAAGGTACCAAATGTTCTGTTCTAAGAACTAGTATCTTTGTAAGATTTGTTACGTGGTGATAATATTTTCACGACAAGATATGTCAGACAAAATTATGGCTCGTCAAACTTGCCCCTGTCCCAGTTCCTGGAACTTGTGAATATATTATATTACATGGCATAGGATGATTAAAGTAGCAAACATAAATGAACTTATTATTTTGGGATGAGTTTTGTTCTTTCCACCATTCTTAACCTTCAGTACCTCGAGATGACTGTATTTGGAGTAGGATCTTTAAAGAGTTAATTATCTTAAAGTGAAGTCATTAATGTAGACCTTAATCCAATATGCCTAGTTTCACATTCTAAAAAGAGCAGGACAGAAACAGCCTGATGAAACTGGGAAAAGATAGTTCTCTAGAAGCGAAGGAGATTGGCCCCAGGAGGAACCAATTCTACCAATGACTTGATTTTAGAATTCTGAGAAAATAAATTCCTGTTTTTAAGCCTCCCAGTGTCTTTTATGGCAGCTCTAGATAATAGAGTAATCAATTGAACTCAATATTTAGAGGCTTTATTTCAAATAAATAAATACCCTAAAGCTCTTGATCTTACATCAACCCTGTTTCTGTGAATCTGGGTACAATCCTGTGGGCCCAACAGCGTTAGTGAGTAATTCCCAATGTAACCCCAAGAGTGCTTAAATGTAGAAGAGGGAGGTGGGAGATTGGAGTGATGTAATATGGAAATGGCACCCTCTATTTCCAGCTCTAACGGAGAAGAGCCATGAGCAAAGGAATATGGGTAGAAGAGACAAGGAAATGAATTCTCTCCTTGTGCCTCCAAAAAGCCACACTCCGCACCGCTCTCAAGAGCTAGCAGTTTAAGGCTTTGCTCACAGAGCATATTTTAAAGCCTTGGGGACTTGTTTTCAATCACACTTTCCCAAGGTGTCTTATTTTTATTCCTCCTGACTCACTTGCTGCTTCCCCTTTCTTCCTTCTTTACTCTCAAAATGTTGACACAGCTTTCTCATTTTTCCTACTAAGAAGCAAGGCTATATTCATTTCCAACCTACCTTTAGCCAGCTCTTGGGAAGGCTTGTCATCTGTGATCTGACATTTCTTACAATTCCAAAACCCAATGGCTGCAGCTGAGGGTCTCTCTGTGTCCCTGAATGGTTCAGCCTCATTGGTAGAGCCAGAACGTAGGAACTTCTCATTTACATGGTGCTTCTCCTACTTGTGGCACCATGTCCTTTACCAGGCTTGTCAATACCTTTGCAAAATGCAACCCACATAAAAAATTATAATTACAGTTTATAGTAACCTGCCTACAATTTGCTGTGGATGATGTTCTTTGCAAATATTCCAGCTTTCTAGCAATCTAAGTAGCAATGGTGTCTTTTGTTTACTTGGTTTTTAATAACGGAGTTGAAGAAAATCAGATAGTTTAAGAGTGCAGTTAAAGGGCATCTACAAAGCAAGGGTGCTCTGGAAGAAGGGAAAACTCAGAGCTGAGCAAGCTACTCTTCTGAACTTTTGGGGCTTGAGCTCATGCTCCTACTACGTACCTTGTTACTTCATGAGCTTTCCCCATGACTTGGCTGCTTTCCCAGCCAGCGAGATTGGCACAATGTGCTATAAAACACAGGGCTGTCATAACAAGATACCACACACCAGATGGCTTCAAACAGAAACTTATTCTTTCACCTTTCTGGTGAATAGAAGTCCCCAGTCAAAAAATTGGTAAGACCATGTGACCCTTGGTGCTGTCTATTGATCCTCAATGCTCCTTAGCTTGTAGCTGTGTTGCTCTAAGCTCTACTTTTGTTGCAAACAAAGGTTCACCAGTGTGTATGTGTCTAGAGAGCACCACTCGTATCAGACTGAGGTCCCACCCTACTACAGTACGACTTCATCTTATCTAGTGATATCTTCAATTTCCAAATAAGGATCCCATCTGAAGGGGGTTGGAATCTTTGGGGGACAGGGTTCATCCCATAACAAGGCTTCTTCTATCAAAATTTAGTGCCAGTTTTTAAATGGTAGGGACAGAGAAAGGACAAATATTAGACAAGTCACTCACATTTACATAAGGGGGGGCCCTTCAGTCCATCAGTATAGAACAACATGGCAAAAACCAAAGTGGCAGGTACTCTGCCAGCTTATACTTTATCTTCTCAAATGATGTTTCTCATAATTCTGGTTATAGCTGAAGTGGAGACCAAGAAGGACCTTTCGCTTTCTTATTTTGAGGTTGGTGATGGGTTTCTTAGAAATTTTATATTCTGGGAACTTCTAGAATGAAGGAGAAAGCTAAATCGAATATGATTCCAAATGTAAATTAAAATACACTTTTAGAATCTATATCCAGTGTTGTAGATTGAATAACAGTGTCCTCAAAAGATGTCTCCATGTTAATCCTAATCTCTAGGGTCTATGAATCTTACTTTAAATGACAGAGACTTTGAAGATGGAGAAAGCACAAAAGCCTTTGGAAAAGGCAGAGAAACAGATTCTCCCTACAGCCTAGAGGGAGAACAAGGCTTGGTATTTCCTCGATCTTTGCTCATTTCATACTGCCCTCCTCCAGGCAGTAAGGGAATAGATTTCCATTATTTTTAGCTATCAACTTTATAGGAATTTATTATGACAGCCACAGGAAATTTCCAGAATCTCAAGAAGAGAATATAATGGAATCTTAGATGTTTTTGTATTTTTAAAAAAATACAGTGAAATATTATTTATCTTTTTTTAATTTTTGTACTGGGAATTGAACCAGGACCATGTGGATGGTCCTACCACCACATATCCCCAGCACAAAAAGGAAACTGACAGATGCTATAGCATGGATAAAGCTTGAGGACATTGTGCTTGGTGAAATAAGCTAGCTATAAAAAGACAAATACTGCATGATTTCAAGAATAGTCTAATTTATAGAGATGGAAAGTAGCATAGTGGTTGTCACGGGATGGAAAGGAGGAGGAATAGGAGTGGTTGTTTAATGGGTATAGAGTTCTAGTTTTGTAAAATGCAAAGAATTCTGAAAATGGGCCATACAATCATGTAAATGTATTTATTTCCAAATGTATATTTAGAAATGGTTAAGGGGATAGTTTTTGCACTGATATACTTTACCAAGTTTTTATAAAATTGAAACTTTAACTTATAGAAGGAGACCTTGGTGATATGCTAAGGATAAATGTACAGCATATGCTGAGATTTTGCTTCATGAAGTTGTATTTTGTCTAAATTCTTTTATAGCACTAAGCTGCCTCTCCACAGGTGCTGTACTTTATCAAGTCCTGTGTTTGCCTCTGTCTTTATTTTTTTCACTTGTTCCTGGTCTTTCTCCTCAGTTTACAAACATATTCAAGTCTTCTGAGCTTTGTTAGATCTGGGGACTCTGTTAAGTACTGGCTCTTTTTTTGAAATTCTTTTTTTATAACATAATTTGTAAGTTACACAGCATATTTTCCTTTAGTTACACATTCACATCTTCCGAAATACTTCTCTTGTATTATTACTGAGAAGACAATCATATCATCCATGTTTAACATATGATGACTTCCTTCTCCCTCCCCAATCACACATGTCATCAAGTCACAACGGCCAATCAACTTTGTTTTATGTACTATATTCCTTTAGCTCTACCCCACTGCTTGTCTATCTGCAGATTCTGGTCGTTTGGTCTTGACCTTTCTTCCACATTGCAAGGAGGGAGTCTTAGCTTGTTTTTTGGTGTTGCAATACAACATTTGAAACCAGGTAACTAATCAGGATCAAAAATTAATTTACTAAGGAATTGAATTTCTTTGTTTACCAGTTTTAAAGGCTGCTAATTTAGGGCCTACGGCCTCTTGTTTCCACAATGGCTCAAAATGAGTGAATTCACTTCTCAGCCCTTTTTACAAGAGTTCTATTAATCCATTCCTTAGGGCAGAGCTCACAGGATCTGAACATCTCCCCCAAACTCCAACTTCTCACCTCCAACTTAGTCCACCCTGACTGTTGCAGTGGACCAAGTTTCCAACCTATGAATTTTGGGGCCGCATTCCGACCACAGCACAGAGAGATCCCTCTACACTGGAAACCAAACCCTGCTGCGCCCAGCCTTAAAGCTCTTCAGCTAGGGCCGGGGATTTAGCTCAGTGGCTTAAGCACCTGCCTGGCAAGCGCGAGGTTGTGAGTTCAATCCCCAGTACAAAAAAAAAAAAAAAAAAAAAAAAAAAAGCTCGAGCTTGGTACCCAAGACCCTTTGTGACATGGTCACTGTCTGTCATCTGCCAGTCCCACTGCTCTGGTTCCTTCCCTGACCGATAATTTAAGTTCACCTGCAATTTCTGGGTCCGCGGCACTAGTTTTCTCTGGATAAAGCACTCTTGCAATCCTTTTAGTGGACTAACAGCCGGTTCCCTGTGTCCAGCTCAGGCATCAAAGAAGAAGCTTGGGCTTCTCAGTGTGCCCAGGAATAGTTTGTTGTCTGCACAGCTTCTACGAAGAAGCTATCCTTGGACTCTCTAAGGCCCTTACCAATTCGTGATTCTGAAGGTCCCTGAATTGAGGGCCCTGCTTAGCACAAAGCGGACTTTCACTATGTAGTCCGGGTTGGCCTTGAACTCCTGAGTGCTGGGTTTACAAGCCTGCACCATTTCACTCGGCCAGATTAGATTTTAAAAGTAGGCTTGCTAGCGATTCGTGCTGTTATCCTTGCATCCCGTCAAGGCATTTGGATTGCAGGCTTTGTTGGCTTCACGGCGTGAGTGCAGAGAAGTCCTTTTCGAAAGCGAGCAGGAGGACCGGGCTAAACGCATGCCCTAGTGCTCCACTTCCCGGGCCGAGCGCCGGCAGCTCCCTCTCCGGGTCACCTGTCTTCAGGTGACGGGCCTGAACCCCGTCTGGCCCGGCCGCGGGACCGCACTCCGGGCCGCAACGCCCCTCCAGCCCCCGGCCCAGCGCAGGGCAGAGGCCGCGGGCTCACGCACGCCCCCGCCGGGCCCAGCCAATGGGCAGGCGGCGCCCGCACGACCCGCGCCGGGGGCGGGCGTGGGGCGGCCGCCTCGCGCGCACGCCGGGCCGAATCGCCGCCCCCGCCGGGACGGGAAGTGAGGCGCCCGCCGGCCCAGCGCGAGCAGCCAGCGTCCCGCGGGCCCGCAGCCGCGCGCAGCATGGCGGCCGCCAAGGTAAGCGGGGCCGGGGCGCGGCGCCGGCCGGGGCTGCCCAGCGGGTGCCGTGCGCGGGGCCCGTGGACGCCGCCCCGTCCCCCGAGCGCGGCGCTTCCGGGCCGCACGTGTGCCGGCGGCCCTGGGCCCTGGGCGCGCGGCCGCGGACACTCCCCCTCGGCTGGGGCGCCGGCCGGTGCCAGGCGGCAGGAGGCGGCGCGGGGCGCTGGTGCTCGGCACCCCGGGGCGCCCCACCGCTCCCCCGCGGCCGGGGGCCCGGTTCTCCTGCCAGGCCGCAGGGCCCGGCTGAAGCCTGATCCCACTAGTCTCCAGGGCCCCGCCCTGCCGCGGGTGGGGAGGGCACCCGACGGCGGTGGGGCGCTGCCTGGAAACCTGGGTTGCCGGTGCGCGCAGCCCGGGGACCCCTCCCTGGTTCCCTCGCCCACCCTTCCCTTCGTCTGCCCGTCTGACAGCACTTGCAAACCAAGCCTGGCGCCTGTGGGAGGCTTCTTTGGGAAATGGCAAAACATACTGTCGCGGAGCCTGTCACTCCCGTGAAGTCGTCCTTAAAGGGAATTCTGTGTGCTGTGAATCATTCACTAGCCCAGGCACGGGGACTGTGGCGCTTGACCTCGCCTCTTTCACCGGAGCTTGAAACCTGGTCACCATTTCAGTCTCTTTGCAGCGCGTTTCAACTTTTCTGGCAGGAGTCCATGTTTAGGCCCAATCACTTGAATCAGTTGAATTTAGCGCTTTTAATTTTAAATTCACGAAGGCAACCCTTTAATCAAGACTATACAACTTCTTAGCTCATTTTAAGTGCAGTGAACTTAAATGTACCCACAATTCAAACATTTGCCCCTAATCAAAACTCTGTGATAACCCTCAAGAGGAAAACATGGCCAACGTATCATATTCCTATTTATTCAAGCAAACTAATCACATTTGCAATGGAAATTGTGAGCAGACAAATATATTTCGATGCTGTTCTGTGACTTACATCTAGGCTCCCCAAACCTGCAGGCTTCCTTAGGTTCCCAGGCCACTTGGCCCAAGGTGGCCTTCTGAGTTTCATTGTTAGGAGTGTGTGCTGGGTGTATCTGAGCATAGGTGTATGAGTATGCAGATTGCATATGTATACATTTAATTTGGAAGCTGCATCCTTTCAAGCCCAGTACCCATTGGTCTTTTCTTGGCGTTAAATTTCATGTAGCTAGAGTACAAACTTGGTATGAATCATTTCTCTATAGTGGGTGGTAATAAATACCCTTTTTGGGGTTATTTTTATGGTTTCAGATGAATTAAATAATTTTACTGTGTTTAGAAACAAGATAATTGAGAAAACGAAGTAGAGCATAGTTGGAAAGTAAAGTAAAATTGGTTGAGATGGAAGCCTTTTATTTTGGTGAAGGTTTTCCGAAGTTGACCAGGCTGATTTTAGAGTTGACATCCCTGCCTCAGCCTTCCAAGTAGTTGGAATAGTAGGTGTGCATTACTGAATCGTGTCAGAAGGACCATTGTGGTTGTATTTTTATTTGGTTATTTTTCTAGTACTGGGGATCAAACCCAGAATCTTCATACTGAGCCACACCCCAGCCCTGTTTTAAATTTTGAGATAGAGTCTTGCTAAGTCTCTTCAAGTTACCCAGAAAGGCTGGAACTTTGGATCCTTCTGCCTCAGCCTTCCAGAATGCTGGGATTATAGACATGTGCCACCACACCCAGCTTGATTTTATTTTATTTTTTTAAGTTTTACATTGTGTTAAGGGTGCTTGATTTTATTGTACTTTATTTTATTATTTATTATTTTTGCCAAGGAATGGGAGTCTGGAAAAATGAGATTATTATTATTGGAGATCCCATGTTTTTTATTCAGTCACTTCTGTCTAGGATTTCTGATGGCTTACATCTGATATACAGATATTTATGATCTGTTAAGACATAGCATAATCAAATCAGAGTAGATAAGAAAGCCAGCATAAAGAGAATAAGACGAAGCCAAGACTAAAGTTAGCAGAAAATGAGCATGTGTTTGCTAGAGCTAACTGCATTTTTTAGCAGTCAAAACAAAAAGAAAATAATCAAAATCAGTCACTGGGAAGTATGGTCTTTTTGTTCTGTTATCTGGGGACATTTTCTCCTTGTGTACTTTTATACGCTGCAGATGAACTGCATTTGAAACTGTGTCAGAGCCACAAATGTATCTCTGTGTTGAACAAGGCTGTTTTAGTGTTTCTCATTGTAGCTTAAGAGCAGTGTTATAAATGAAACCTTAAAAGGAGGCTGTGCTGGTCTCAGTCAAAGAATGATTGTCCACCGCTGGGTGTGGTGGCGCATATCTGTGATTCCAGCTCTGAGGAGGCTGAGGCAGGAGGATCCTGACTTGTAAGGCAGTGTGAGGTATGTAAACCCCCACTACTACCACCAAGGGAAAAAAAAGATGCCCCTTCCTGAGTTGCTTTTGGGTTAGCGATTCACCAGCCAGCACTAGACATGCAGTTAATTCTGTGCTATGAGCTGAACAGAGCTGTAGATTTAAAAAACCATATCTGCTTCCTCTGAAAAGTTGAACCTGAGTAGGAGAGACATCTGCCTCAATAGAATGTTAAGGAATTGGGCAAGGAACTTGGAGAATCTGCAACTAGAGGAAAATTCCAACCTTTACTACACTCCCTCTGGTGAATTGTTTTGAGTAGTTAAGCAGACTGGGGTGTTGGCCACAACCAGTGATTGCTAGCAAGGTATCTCCTTTTAGTTTTCTTGGTGGTTGTACTTACTCAAATGTAACTAATCAATCCTTTGTTTCCTTTAAATAGTTTAAATATTAAGATTGAGAATCTGTTCTTTGGTCTGCTTTTTGTTTTGATTTCTACTACCAAGGTTACTATTTAACAATGGAAGAGATACAGTACAGTGTTGTTTTCATGAAGTAACATTGATCTGAAAGTCAGTATTTTTGAGATGAACTAAAAAAGCTTTCACTCTCTTGTGGGAATAATTTCTCTGTTTGCTTGATAGATCTGCTTGTACTCTTTGTACCCTTTCAAGATATTTCCAAAACTGCCTTGCTTGCATTAAAATGAAAATGAGCTGAGGCTACATTGTACTGTGTTCCATCAAAAAACACAACAAAGAAAACCCAACAAACACTCCTCATGCATTTTTAACCACTTACCAGTCTGATTATTTCAACACAGGATGGCCAAAAATTGCTTATTTTTTCATTGATTTGTTTATAAGATAATGTAGCAAAAAAAGCAGTTTTATCAGGTTTATTCTGTATAGGCACTGACTGGTTGGCACAGCGCCTGCCTGAGCCGTGCTCACCCAGGGTAGTCAGGATGGGCACAGACGTGCTGCCTGCGTAGCCCTCACGATGGAGTGGTGAGTGGTTAACAGGTGGTGATTTCTCTTCTGCCTCTTTTTTAGTGTACTGTCACGGGTTAATGTTACACATTGAGAATGATAAAATTAAATTACATGAAATTGTTAGAAGCTATGGAACACTCAGTTGAGTTCAGCAATGCGAGATGAGAGATGTTTAGGGCTAAAAGCTTGGATATGGATGAGTCATTGGGGTGAGATTGGCCTAGAACTAAAAGAAAATTTTTGACAAATTAAACCATTCATAATAATAAAAACTTGTCCTGACAAAGACACTTCAGATTGATTTATGCTGAGTTATGGCTGTGCTCATTGATTCATTTGGAATTGTCTTGTGTTCTTTCTAGTGTTGCAAATGGGACTAGACCAAGGATAGTAACACAGATTGGGACCTTGGGCCTTCAAGAAACCAACTCCACAGCAGGGACTAAGTTCCCTGAAAGAAACACCCTACCACACGGGGAGCCTCGGGCATGGGCCCCTGTCTGCGGGCCTGGGGAACACTTTTCAGAAGTGGTGGTATCTGCAAAAGAATTGGGAATTTCAAAAGAAAACCTACCTTGCTGCAGAAATGTAAACTGGTAGAACCATTATGGAAATCAGAAGGGAGGTTCCTTAAAAACTAAGAATAAAAATTCCAGTTGACCCAGCTATTCCCTTTCTAGACATCTTTCCCAAAGAATTAAAGACATCATATTACCGTGACATATGCATACCCATGTTTATAGCACCACAGTTAAGTAGCTAAATCTTGGAATCAGCCTGTATGTCCATCAACGAATGAATGGATAAAGAAAACATGTTTTCTCTACATAAAGGAATACTACTCAGCTGTGAAGAGAGATAAATTTGAGTCATTTATAGGAAAATAGATCCAACAACATTATGTTAAGTGAAGTAAATCAGACACATAAGCATCAATACCGTACGGTTTCTATTATGTGAGAAATCCAAAGTATAAATGAAGTGTAGAGAAAAATGAAAAATAGACGGGGGTGAAACAGAAGGGTAGATCTTTTACAAATGAGAATGGGAGCAATAGGTATAGGATAGGGGTGTGGGGGTGTGTGGGAAGAACTGGGATGTGTTGTATACATGTACAAGCCCACCTACAATGAATGTGATCATTGTTTGTTAGAGTGGGGAGAGAGGAATGGGGATTAAAAATAATTAAGATGTGTTAAAAACATGTATGTCCTCCCAGAGGTGAATGTAACCATTATATACAGCAAATGCAAAATAAAACCTAAAAAATTTTTTTAAAAACAGGATGCATATGCAAGAGGAAAGATCCAATGCAGTGATCAGAAACAGGATAGCCAAGGCAGGTAAACAAGAGTATGTGCTACAGTTAGGAGAAAGTAAAGTAGGGCAAAATATACCTCCCAATCTGCTATATGTCAGATATGCTGAGTTTGTGTTCCCCAAAATTGACAAGTAGGAAAAATTTATGGAGTGATAGCTTCTGAGAGACAGTAGGGTCCCATGAAGTGCGTTGTCATGGAGGCTGCTTCTCTGAGAATGTTTCATAGAGCAAAATCATGAGGAGGGGACAAAGTCACAAGGTGAGTACAATGTGGGTCAAACTATATTTAACCAAAGATTACAGCCTCTTAGCTAATATTAATCCAATAAGAAAGCAGGTCACATAGCAAGGGTATAATGAAAAAACAAAGGTATTTTGGGCAAGGGGTGGATCCAGAGGTTCTGGTCACTCATCTGGGTGACTGATGTGTATTTGGACTTTGGTGGACCAGGTGATAACTAGTTATAGTGCAGTTCTTAGTTACTGCTTATCCCTTAGGGAGGCATGTGTGCCTGGTGACTGCAACTTTATCTTAAGGCCTGGGCTTTAACAGATGTGTCACTGGCCACAGTTCTGATGTCTTTATTCTTCCGCTGACTTTCGTGAGAGCAAGTCTCTATCTGACTTGTGTATATTAGTTTCTATCTAACTTAGCTGCCTATACTAAAAGATAATAAAAGGAGTTAATTCTTACGGAATGCTTACTAGATACCAAGTTCAGTTCTAGGTGGGTTTCACTTAACTCATTTAATGCCCCTAACAGCTTTCTTGAGTTCTACACTATCATCCCTGCTCTATAGATGGACCTTGAAACACTAAAAGATGATATTCAGGACCCAAGATAATTAAATTCTGGAACTTGGAAGCAAATCATGTCATTTGGGCTCCAGAGACAGTACTCTGCCTGTATACTCTCTTCAGGGTGGCATACGGTACTGCATATAGGAAAGCTGAGGGGATGGCTGAGGAGGGCAGTTAGGTAACCAGACTGTAGTTAGGATTGTTTAGTGCTTGCTCCAAACCAGGCACCTTCCCAAGTGTTTTACATGTAAGAACTCAATTTTCGTGGTACCAAAAAGGGGATGCTTTGCATTTTTGTGCTTATTTTGTATGTGAGAAGCTGAAAGGAGGAGGTTCAGTAATTCCTCAAAGTTATAGAGCAAGTCAGTGATCCAGCCTGGATTTGAACCCTGCCAATCTGTCTTCAGAGTTGCTGTTCTTAACCCTGTCCTGTGTTCCCCACCTGGACCTCATGAGGAATTCTATTTATAAATATACACACATGAGAATTCACAAACCACTGGATATAGTCCTGTATATTTCCAGATCATACCAGTCCAGTAATTTTTATATAAGAACACTTTTGTCACTCAGTAGAGGCTTCATGTAGTGTTTTTATCTAGTATATTTCCCCATTTTTTCATATCATAAATTCCAGTAGGGCAGTAATTTTTTTTTTTAATTTTAAAGAGAATAAAACAAAAAGCAAATCAGAACAAAACAAGCAACACAGGATTTCAAAACAAGACAACACGAGATCAACAGTGGCTACTATAATCTCTTTTTTCCTTTGAGATAGTTGTCCATATCTTCACATACAATGAATTTAAACAAAACAAAATAGTATAAAACCAATCAAAACAAAAGAATGAAAGCATTACAGGCCTTTAAAACTAGACAGTAGGAAAACCAACACTGGCTACCATAATGTCTCGTGTTCTCTTCAAAATAGCTGTTCATACCTTCACACATACTAAAACCAAATAATAGAAAACAGACTACAACCAATCAAAACAAAGAATAGAAGCATTATTGGACTTCAAAACAAGATGATAGAAAATCAGCAATGGCTACCGTAATGTGTTGTTTTCTTCAAGGTAGCTGTTCGTACCATTACACGTAATAAAATCAATTCTTGTAAACGCTTTAGGAGAAGTTCTAGGCATGTATAAGCCTATATGTGTACATCTATCCTTTCTGTATTAAAGGAGAAAAGGAAATCAAAACAAAGCAAAATACAGGAAACAAAAGAGACAAATAACAATAACAAAGAGCCCAAAACAGTAACAATATAGGCTTTCAAAAGAAGGTTGTGGGAACATAACTAAGGTGGTTGTTGATCTAATCCTATGAATATTATCTGTTTTGTTCCAAGAACTAATAGAATTAGTAGTACAGTCATCTTAGCTATCTTAAGTGTGTACATGCAAATTTATATATTTTTCTTTTTCCTTCCTCCTTTTCTCTGAGTTATTTTTTCCCCTTTGAGCAGTGTCTTACCCTTTCACAATATCTGTTGTAGATTTTGCATCTTATTTACTCTTTCAATTTTTTATACTAGGGAGACAATATGGTATTTACACATATAAGTGGATTTACTTCATTTATGAGTATACTCTCAGGTCACATCCATTTACCTATAAAAGCCTCAATATGATCATTCATTATAGCTGAGTAGTACTCCATTGTATAAAAATACCACACCTTTTTTATCCATTCCTCAGTTGATGGGCATTTAGATTGTTTCCAAGATCTGGCTATTACAAATTGTGCTGCTATAAACATGGGTGCACATATATCCCTGTGGTATGATGTTTTCAGTTCTTCTGGGAATATGCCTAGAAGTAGAATAGCTGGGTCAAATGGGACTTCCAATCCCAGCTTTTTGAGGAACTTTCTGACTAATTTCCACAGTGGTTGCAGTAATTGTTACATGCTTGTTCTGGAAAAAAATAACTTCATTCAAATATAATTTGTATACCATACTGTTGACCTTCTTAAAGAGTACCATTTATTGTTATTTAGTGTCTTCATAGAGTTGTGCAACTGCTATTTGTGTCATATATACCTTTATAAAAATTTTAAATCAGTTACCACTCTGTAGGACTTGGGCTATACATTTAACCTTCATGGTTTTCTCATCAGTAATAAAACTTGCCTTTGAGGTTTGTTTTGAGAAGAAAATATGCTTGTGGTGATAAAGTATTCTTCATATGGCATGTTTTCTTTCCTACCAGTAAAAGAGAAGAAAGAAAAGAAGAATCTTACCAGACCTTTTTAGGGGGTTGATTAGAAATAAAGGAAAGAAGGTCTGATTTGTTTTTATGGTACCGTGGCACAGTAAGTATTGAGACAGCAGGTTTCCATGGTCTCACTAATACTTGAATTTTAGGGTTTAAGAAATACCAAATTGTTAGAGCTGCATGATCCTTGGAGTTTGTATAACATGATCTTCATTTTTCTATCCCCCAGTTCTGTTAATGCCCTTTTTGGGGGAAAAATGGACTCCTAGGAAATTTGATATTGGTCCCAGGTCCCTTGAACTTCTTTGCTTTTAATATTGTTCTAGGTCAGTGGTTCCCAGCTATTGGAATCACGTGGGCAGGTGTAAAAGATGCTGATTCCTGGGTCCCACCCTACAGATTCTGATTCTGATTGAATAGGAGTCTGATGTGGCTTGAATGTGGGGATTTTCAGAAGTTTGACAATCATTGTTCCAAACTGTATGCCTCAAGTGATCTCCTGTCTCCTTGGGACAAGCCAACTAAATGTTGTGTATTCTTTCAAAGGAGGATTACTATTACTTCTAGTTTTCTTCTTTCTTGAGTATTTTTTTAGTCCTGCTCATGTTCCCTGGGTACTTAGGCATCAAGGTTATACAGTTTTGTACTTATCTAGAACATAGCTCATCACCAGAATTTATTGATAGCTCTTTTGTCCCCTGAAAAGTCTTAGTGGCTTCCTATCATCCAGTTACGTGCCCAGAGAGTGAAGCATTGCAAAGACTCTGGGCAAAAGCCTTCTGCTGGCTTGCTCTCCAGAGCCTTGGGGTGCCAGACTTCGGAACTTTTCAGCAAGTAGAGGACTGGAGGCTAGTGGGCAAGGCTGAAAGGAATGTATGGTGTTGGATAATTAGGGTACAAGTTCCTGCTTGTCTGCCTCTCCCTCCGTCCCTCCTCTCCCTCCCTTTCTCTTCTTCCCTCCCTGGCTTCCTCCCCCACTTCCTTGTTGAGTTCATTTGGAGTATTGCCAGAGGAGCCATGATTCTTTCTCAGCACCTGTGGCTTTTAGAGCTTTTACTCTTCTGCTTGTGATGAGTTCTTACAGAGAGCTATTCCTTCCTTCATTTCCCTCAGGCTATGCCGATTAGGCCCAATGAGCATTTTACTTTCTTCTCTCCTTGCTTGGCATTTGATGCCTCTTAAGCACCTATACCTCATTGGGTTGCTTTGAGGTGTGCCTTGGGACAGAGAAAAGTGTGAATTCATCCTGGTGTGTTGGTTCCTTGGGGAGTAGGATGTGTTCTGTTGCACCAGTGCAATTCCCTAAACATAGTGTCACTTGCACAAATTTCGTGGTCTTCTAACCAGACCTCTTGTTGGACCCAACCAACTCATTTAAACGCTGTCTCTCATCTCAGAACTCTGCTAACTCAGAATCATGACTAGTAGTTGTAGAGTGGTGATCTGGTTTGTTGATTGGCAGTGTATGACACAGTATTTGCTGTACTCACCTGTTCCTTTGGAAATGTGCCATGTAGTCGCATGAGTGCAGGACAGGCCTGGGTTATTCCTTTCGACTTTCACTGCTGACACAGTTGCACAGTTGGCAGAATTGAAATTCTTAGCAATGCAACCTAATAAACCACTCTATTTAATGACTGTTATTAGCCTGTAGATTTGTCTTGATTTCTACATGTAGGCATGGTTTCCATATCTTATCCATGAAAATTACTTGATAAGACAGTCAGATATTTCATGATATACTTACTGTTTTGTGGTAAGATACCTTTTGCACAAGACTGGAACAGTATAATTTGTAAGCAAATTGTATCAGGACACCTGGTTTGAGAAGACTGTTGGAGCCCCACGTGCATGCTCAGTAGCTGTTCAGAATTGACGTGTTGTGATTTGTGGGCATCATTCCTGAACCTTATCATAGTCGTAGGTGGAACTGCAGAGGACCCAGCTACCTATTGAGCTTTGCACCATTTTTTGCATGTGGCAAGAGGCTTCCAGGACTTTTTTCCCTTCTGAACACTAGCTCTGTTTGGTGAAAAAGCTCTGGACCAGAAGGTAAGAGAACCTGGGTCATAGCCCTCTGCTGCCACTTATGTTGAGAATTTGGACAGGCACTAACTTCTCTGGGTACTCATCTGGGTACCAGATGGCAAAGTGGACCATCTGTGGCATCTGTGATGATCCCATGAGATGTAATATGTGAAAGCATTTTGGGAGTCATGAAGTGCAAAAAGGATGTCAAAATAGGTCTGTTGGAGCCTGTAGGACAGTTTCACTTAACTTCATATGGTGGCACATAGGTGTTATTTGACCTATCTGATCAAAACAAAGTATGCTTTGCTGAAACTCCTAATCCACTAAATACCCTAATGGGCTATCAGCATGACTGCTTCAGTAGCCACATTCTCTTTGTGGCCTACCAGGAGCCTTGCCATTAGGACTTTTGTGCAGTGCTGTGTTGTGCAGTAGTGTTGGCTTCATTTGGGAGCTTATTAGAAATGGAGTATTATAGGCCTGTATCAGTATCTGCATTTTGACTGGATTCCCATGAGATAATGTACACATTAAAATTTAGGTAGTGTTGATTTGGAACTCATTACCATGTAACTAATGTGGCTGTCTTTTTAGTATAAGTGTGTACCACCTTTTTATTCACTTTTTTTTTAACAGAAATAAGCACATAGCAAAATGTTCTGTAAAAATGTTAGGCTTCTTAAGGCTTATTTTAATTACACATTGGAGCCAGAGTGTTACTTTGGAGCACATAGCTTGTCCTTCTCATATGTGGCCATTTGTGACCCTGTGCCTGCCCTTTTCCTGGAACTCGGGCCACCTGTTTTCACGATGAATCTTCTGGTGGTTGGCCTCTTACCTCTTGTTGTGTGCCTTTGTTCTCCTGTGTGGGTTTCTCGGTCTGCATCTCCTGGAATGTTAGTGTTGCCCAAGGCCCCGCCCTTCTTCTCCCTCAAGTGCCTGTGGCAGTGCCTGCCTTCAGTGGTGTTGGTCATTGTCTACATTGCCCTTTTATTTTGCCTCGTTATACTGTATGGCTTCTGTTGTCTATAAAATAAAATTTCACTCTTTAGAAAGCTAAATCCTTCTTGATATACTTTTGGTGCTTTTCTGCTGTTACCTCACACTCCCTTGTCATGTCGTTTACATGTTTTTAGGGAATATAGGCAAACCTCAGATTCCTTCCCATAAAACTATGACAGTGGCATAGCAGGAAAAAAGGTAGGGGCCTGCTTACATGTTTGAGTATGTAATTTAGAGCTTAGACGTAGAAATGTTTCCTGTAATTTCTCTGTATTGATGGACAGAGTTCTCAGTTCTCACAAGTAGTCTTAGTTCTCATTTCCTGTTTCTTGAAGCATCCTTGAAAACATTAAAACCTATGTCTTGAGTTATAAATTTTGTAGTGGGTTCTCATCAAGATTCAGACATAATCAACACATGGCCTTTCATTGATAGGTCTTTTAAATTTTGTATAATTCAGTGATCACGGACTGCTAAAACCCTTTGGTAAAAGATTGTTGGAATTACCATTGTCTCAAAGTATCTCTTCGTAAATTACTTATTACTTACAAAGGGAAAAAATTTATAATGTGCAGATCTTCAATACCAAGTGATTATCAATGAATGGGATAGACTGGCATTACGTAGCATTATCATATGGTTCTGCCCAAAAATTCTTAATCTGGACCTAATCATGAGAAAGCTGTTAGACAGTTAAGAAAATCAGAACATTCTAGAAGACCTCTGGCCTGACTTTAAAAATTCAGTGTTATGAATGAAAAAGATCCAACTCAGGGAAACTCCCAAAGGCACACCATGACCCAAATGCAGTGTTTGGGTCTGGATGCAAAATAAGTGAATGGGCCCAACTGGAACAATCTGTATATTAAATGATAGTTGAATTAGTTTGCTAGGGCTATGATAACCAAGCACCATTTCTGGCTTAAGCAGCAGAAATGCATTTTTTCACAATTCTGGAAGCTCTTAAAGGTCTGTGATCAAGATGCCTGCAGGGTTGGTTTCTTCTAAGGTCTGTCTCCTTGGATTTCACTCAGCTGACTGTCTTTTTTCCTGTTCCTTTGTGTGGTTCTGTCTTTCTGTATCCTAATGTCAAGTTCTTGTAAAGACCCTGGTTGTACTAGATTGGGATCCCCTTTAATGATACCATTTTAACGTAACTACTTTAAAGGCTTTCCCTTCAAATCCAGTAAGTCACATTCTGAGGTATGGGAGTTAGACCCCCAACATGTGAATTTAGGAGGAAAACAGTTCAATTCATAACAGATACTGGCTGAGTTTTAAATTGGTTTGGGTGAGATGATCATGTTGAGGTTCTGAAGATTCTGGTGTGTTTTCATTAGATTTTAAGCTTTTGAGAGCAAACTTTCTCTAGAGTCCAATACCCTTTAAAATACCTGCTGCATAACACTGCGACACTGTTTGTTAGATTGTTCATGAATTTGTACTGCAAACCTGTGACAAAGTGAAAGGGGAAGAAACTCTTTTGCTGCATGTCAGTGGTTTGTTAGAGACTTTTTCTAGTCATTGATCCAATGTCCTCTATCTCCCGCCAAGATAAATAATAGTTTAGAAACATTTGAGTTGTCCCTGGGTGATTTCTGGGGAAAGCATGAGGGAGAGTGACAGACCTTTGCAGGGGCCGGGCTGTCCCAAGGTAGATGAGTCTCTGTGACTGTGGAAAGGCTGCGTCAAAGGAGGCTAGCTGTAAGGAAGGGCAGAATTCCCAGGCAGGTCCAGTGTGTCCACTGCAGCTATTTCAGGTCAGCTCACCCTCCAACGAAGGACACAAGATCTCAGGGGACTTAAAGTGAGTGATGTCAGGTCTCTGTTTGACTTTGCAGTGCCCACTGGAAGGAATTTCCTTCACTTGGGAGCATTCACACTGTCATTTTCTTGCTGGTTGATGCTGGCTTTGAGTTGGAGAAATCTACCTTCTTTTCACTGTCTCTCATGTCAGTTTTAGAAGTAAAATCTCAGCCCCATGTTCTTTTTTCCCAGTTTCATAGAGATTTCAGTTAGCCCATTTTTGATGGCACCAGGCCTTTGCTCAATTTTCTATTGCATTATTTGCATGTTCACATCGATTCCTTCTAAGAGGACTTTTAAAGTTAGGAACCTTGCCCTGTTTGTATATTTTTTCCCTTAAGCTGTTTACTTGATTTTTAACTGGTACATATTTATATTATAAAATCTTTTCTTATAGGTTTCTAGGTTATAAGTAATATTTTAAACATTTAAGATTATATAAGAAATCACTTTTTTGTGTGGTACTGAAGATTACTCTTGAGTCCTTTTATTATTTTTTGAGATAGGGTTTCACAGAGTTGCTCAGGCTGGGCTGGAACTTGTGATCCTTGTTTTTGTCTCCCAGAATACTGGATTTATGGGCAGGTGCCACCACACTAATTGTGTGTTTTTCTAGTATGATGCTTTTTAGAATCAAGCCAGTATGACCCACTGCCACTCAGACCAAATCTGCTGATTCAGTCTGCAGAGGAAACCCGATTAGCTCAGAGCTCAGAGATCCTTTTTGCAGGGTTCAGGTGTTCACTGCTGATTTCAACTGAAAGGATGCTGGTACCTAGTAAGCATGACACTGCTAACTCTGTCTCAGGTGATATATCTCATTCAGTCTTTACTGTCTCCTTTGTTTGTTTGTTTCCTTCTTTCTTTTGGTATAAGAGAAAATAAGAGGTCATGTTTGTTATAGGTTAGTAGTAGAGTCCTTGCTGCATCACCAGATCTTTTTTATTTTTGTTTTGAGATACAGTGTCACTAAGTCACAAAGTTGCCCAGACTAGGACTGAACTTCTGATCCTCTTGCCTCAGCTTCCTAGAGTGTTGGGCTTATAGGTGTCTACTACCACACCTCCCAATAAAGCAGATTTCTTAAAACACCATCACAATGTCACTATCAGATCTCAAATAAATTACAGCAATTCCTTAATAACTTCAGATACCTATTCTGCATACATTTTACCCGTCTTCCTATATTGTTTATAGTTTTAAAATAGTTTTTCAGTTGTCTTATAACTGAGGACCACATCCATCACAATTGCTTGATGTGTCTTGGTTTTCTTTTGATCTCTAGGTTTTCTTACACACCCAGCTTCATGCTCTTTTCCTCTGAAAGGATATGCAGCATCACTTTTAAAATCATGGCTCTGTGTTCATTTTATGGCTGTACCACTTCCTGTGTGAACCACTCAACCTGTCTGTACCTAAGTTTCCTTGGTCAAAGGTCATTTACTTTTGGGAGGCAATGTACGGTCGAAGTGCTAATGTCTACAGAGTTCAGAATGGAGCCTGGGACAGCATAGGCTTTTAGAAGTGCTGCTGTGAACTTGAAGACAGATGGGTTGCTTAGAGTCCTGTCAAGAGTCCTGGGCTGCGGAAGGGGCTAGAGGAAGGTTCAGGCAAGGAAAGATGGCAGTCACTGGGATGCCTCTCCTGCCTGTATGCAGGGTTCCTTTTCTTCTTTGCTTCCAAGTTCTTGATTATGCTTCAGTTAGATGAGGTTGATGCAGAGCAGAATTTGAAACCAGTAAGGTATTATTCAGCAGAAGTAACTTCTCCATTGTCCTTTCATTCCTGATGTATTTATTAAGTTTGCTATTCTCTCTCAGAAACCATTTTAACTTTTTACAGCATTATCTGGGCTCTAGCAACCTGTGATCTCCTAAGTAGAGCCTTTCAGCACTTTATAAATATGTCATATACTTTTTACATTCTTTTGTTCCATACCAGGAACACACATTCCAGTCTTCAGACTAATAGAGTTTTTATTCATTTAAAGGAACAGTAGTAATTTGACATTTGTTAATGTGTAACAAATTATATTGGGAGTGGTAATTAACAACTGCAGCTGTTCCTAATTATACTGTAACCTTGATGCTTTTTAAAAAATTAAGACTTAAGTTCTGCATATAATACTCAAAGGTAAAATTCTGTATTAAGCAGGTCTGCCTTCTGCTGAAACATGGGCATTTATAGACAACAATGCAAAATCAACAAGACTGTTAAATTGGTTTCTGTTATAGCATTGTCCAGTGCCATGATTTGTCAGAATAACCCTAAACTAGCCTTACCAAACAGGGCACATCCTCCAGGGATTATAGTTAATTTCAAAATGACCTGGGCTCCAGTCATTTCTGGCTATGTGATTTATGAGTACTCATTTAAAACTCTATGAAACACCTCAGCTTTGTCATGTGGAAAACAAAGTTTTAATTACTCCTCACCTTAAATGATATTTAAATGAGATCAAATATAAAGCCTTTCAGCAGGCTTTATAGTGTAAAAGCGAGCTGGGTGTTACTGTTGCTGTAACTAATAAATGAGCCAATTTAAGACTTCACACCTATGATCCACAACCTTGAGTGGAATTCTGATCTTCTCCTACCATTTGTGCCTTGTGATAGCATGTATCAGCACACACTTTGTATTAACTACTCATTGACAAGTCTGCCATTCCCCATGGGGCAGGGCCTCTAATTTATTTGTTGAGCCTGGCACTGGCCAGGTACATTGCAGCTAGTGAGCAAGTAGAGCCTTATCATCTAAGGCAGTGATTGTCAGCTGAGGTTTGGGTGGGGGGATGGGAGTGAGTAGAGTTATTCCCTAGGGGATATTTGGCAATGTCTGGTAACATATTTTTGGTTGTCGCAGCTTGGTGGGGGGTAGGTTGCTACTGACGTCTAGTGGATAAAAACTAAAGAAGCTGCTAAACATTTACAGTGTTATTTCAACAAAGAATGATCACTGGACCCTATAGGAAATGCTGAGAAACCCTAGTCCAAGGCAGCCTGACCACATGGGCTGTGAGCTTGTGGAAAAGATACGAACCTGTGACGGATCAGTCTTTGTGGCCTGCAGTTTTCTCAACTGTGGAGGAAAAGAACCATTCTTCTTAAAGGGCTGTTTGAAAAGAAAGGGAGATTGTGCATGTATGTGTCTAGTGAAGACCTACTTAGGTTCACCTTGATGATTGCAGCCATTCATCATCCCTTGACCAGCTTTCTGTGTTAGAGAAAGCCCCCTCAGTACAAGGCTCCCCTCTCCTAACCTGGAGTGAAAGCCCAATTCCTGTGTCTCCATGCAGTCAGGACACAAGTGAGTGACTTAGACTTAGCCAGTCACATGATTACATGTGAGATACCAGCTGGGATGAGGGCAGGATGAGGATACAGGTTATGTATGAAACTTTCATTTCATTTTATCTGAGAGACAGCCAAGATGGCCTGCTCTTGGTGTGAGACCTAGATGGATTTCTTGTCAAGATATTATGGGATAGTTTTAGGTGCTTCTGGTAGAGATGTGGCTTCAGTGATTTTCCAGCTCTCCTAATGAAATAGTGGTTATCGCATTGCATTTTAAGAAACTATTTTTTTTTAGCCTGTCATCTTCTGTTACCTATTCTGAATTCAGTGTATATTGAACCTTCATTTCCATTCATATTCAGGATTAGAAATGTCACATGATCTTGTTCTCAGCTATTTTTATGATCATCTAATTATTATCAACATTATCAGTTTAGGATTTACAGGATGCTTTCCCTTTATCCTAATTGGTTGCTGAGTAACTTTATGAACTAGATAAGGTAGAGTTTATTACCATTTTGTCCATTTTGTGGATGAAGAAGCTGAAGGTTAGTGTCAAATCCCAAAGTTACTATGTTAGCATCACAGGTAGGACTTTCTCCTAAAGCTGCTGCCACCTGTTGATGTCAGCGTAATGTGTCTCAATAAAAAGTTAAGAATGTAAACAGAAAAAAATGTCTATTTTAGAAAAGATTCATGCTGTCTCTTGTCAGTTTTATACTCTTGGGAACATGTGCTGGGATGTTAGCTTTAGCTTAATGACAGTGATAGTTGAGTCTGAAACCATATGTTTAAAGCCTATTTGGCATAACAGAACTTAGAGTGAAGACACTGACATGCATTTCTTAACTGCTATACCCTTTTCTTAATATCAGATCTTTAATGGTGGTGCTTTTACAGTTGCTTAATGTTTGTCTACAGCAGAGAATAGTCAGAGCCAACA
Source organism: Dolichotis patagonum (assembly GCA_004027295.1). Classification (NCBI taxonomy): domain Eukaryota; kingdom Metazoa; phylum Chordata; class Mammalia; order Rodentia; family Caviidae; genus Dolichotis; species Dolichotis patagonum. The sequence continues at coordinate 27,023 of PVJX010011312.1, read as the reverse complement.
TACGTCACAGCCTGCTAAGTTCTGATAAACTTGCCTGTTCCTCTGAAATGACCTGCTTATATAATTACCCAATGGGTTAACATTTGTGGCATCTGATGCTTTATAAGCAAACTGTTGAGTGATAGGAACTTTTGAGGGTTGATTACACAGAAATGTTGTGGCTTGAAGAATGCCTCACTTGGCATCTTGTTGTGTATTAGCTAGTATCAGTAACTTTTGCATTATTATTGTCTTTCATTTATTAGAATTTAAGGAAACTAATCTAAGGGATGAGTGACTTAGTTGTTTTAATAAAAACTTTATTTTCTTAAACTTGATAAGTCTTTCTTCATTCCCTCCAGTTAATGGAAACTGTGTGGTTTTAGGCAATTCCAAGCTTTATTTTGCAATTACTGATTGTATCAGTCAAGGTTCACTTGCAGTGAACAGAATCTACTCTGGCTGGTTTAAGGGAGATTTATTACAGCATGTCAAATGGCTTACAGGATTTGTTGGGAAGGTGAGGAAACACATTTGAGGTTTAGCTCTGAGGAATGACTTCCAGAAGTGCACAGTAAACAGACTACCAAGGGAATAGTGGCCTCCTGTGCAGCTAGGACACTGCCTGCTAAGCAGTGCATGTCTCAGGGCAGTGCTGCCACTCTTATGAAAGGACAGAAAGGAGCTGCAGTAAACTCAGACAATTCCCATTGATGATGCTTTCTGGCAGAAATGGTGACCACAACTTTCAAATTTTTGCTTTACAAATCTCACTGTATTTCATTTGAGTGATGGGCTTCATAGCTGCAAGGGAGTCTGGAAGTACAGTTTTAACTGCCCAGTCTCTACAGTGCAGGAGGCTAGAGAAGGAGAGTGGCTTCCAGAAGCTGCTAAGTTTTTAAGTGACACAAAAGGGTGTCTCTTACTGGGATTCAGGTTCACCTATGTTTGGTTCCTTAGGCACAAAAGACTGTACAGGAGTCTTTTGCTTTCTTATTCCACACTTTTCTTGTCAGTGTGAGTTTGCTTGCACACATACACACTGTAAGGTGCTAGTTTTTATCTCACATGTGAAATAAATAATCATGTGAACCTGTATTTTTCTGGACTCAGACATTTCAAGTTTGGGAAGGGAATTGGAGAAATACTGTTGAAGGAAAGCAGCATTGTATAGTTCATGATATAGGAGCAGAGGCTGTGGCTTTGTAGTCTAAGCTATTGGTGCTATGCTCATCCACACACATTTATAATTTTGTAGGGAGTTTCTAAGATATGCATTTGGGAGATTCTGATTGGGATTCCATTGATCTTTTACACACTTTGGGCTTTGCGAAAATCTACAATCCCTTCAGATGAATTGAACATGCAGCTGGGGCCCAGAGCTAAAGTCTTAATCAATCCCACATTATCTAAAGCTGTGATTATTAAGCTTTGTTTCAGGACCACCTTCAGGGCTCGCTAAGCACAGACTGCTAGGCCCCACCCTACAGTGTCTTCTGGACCCTACCAATATCACTAGAGTTCCCAGGTGATACTGGTGTTAGAAGTTCAGGCACGACACTTTCAGAATCACATATCTGAAGAGAGCTACTGATTTTCATAGTAAATACTTAATTTTTTACTTATGTGGAAGACTGTGTGTGTGTGTGTGTGTGTGGTGTTTGGAATTGAACCCAGGGTCTTGTGCTTCTACCATAGAAGAATCAATATGCTTACCGTCTTGTTGCTTGTACAGGCTGTAATCATCTGAAGAATAAGATTCCTTCTTGAAGATGAGGATCTCACATATTTAGAGCTTGCCTGGTTTCTTTGCATTTGATTCTGCAAATGAGGAACCCTTATGTTATATAGGTTTTTGTTGTATTGTTCTCTGCTGTCTTCTTTTATATGTAACAACCATTTTGAGTACATGATTACATCTGATTTGTTATAGTAGTGAGTCTATAACTCCAGGATAAGAGAGCCAGTTTACATTTCTTTAATGGCTAGCAAAGTTGAACATTTTTTCATGTATTTATTGGACATCTATATATCTTATGAGAAGAGTCTGTTTGTTTTGGCTGCCCAGTTTTTTGTTTATCATCAAGAAGTCAAATAATAACATGCTGGGCAGCAGTGTCACAAAGCAACTGTTCTACATTGTTGGTGTGAATGTAAACTAGTACAACAGCTATGGAGATCAGTTTGAAGGTTATTCAAGAAAACTAAAACTAGAAATTCCATTCAGTGCAGTTATGTCTCTTCTAGGCCTCTTCCTAAATGAGATAAAGTCATATTACACTGATACATACATACCTTTGGTTATAACAGTACATTTCATAATAGCTAAATCTTAAGAGACCTGTATGCCCATCAATAACTGAATGGACAAAGAAAATGTGGTATTAATTACTCTGTCATAAAGAAGATAAACTTGAGGCATTTATAGGTAAATGGATGCACCACAGGACTGTGATATTAAATGAAGTAAATCAGATGCATAAATTTAACCATCACATGGCTTCTCTCAGATGAGAAACCCCAAACATAAATAAAGCGCAAAATAAAATATATAATAGGAAGTAGGAAGATCTTTTATTGTGAGAAGGGAAGCAAAAGATCGAGAAGGGAGAGAGAAAAAAGGGATAAAAAAAGAATCGAAGAAAAAATAAAAGAGCTTTTGCAGTAGGAAGGAGAATAAGTTGGAGGGAGCAGGGAGGGAAGTGAAGGGGACAACAAAAAAATTAAGATTATTAAGTATATGTATAAACTCTCCACAATAAATGTAATCATTATGTACTACATATATGTACTAATAAAGGAAAAAAGAAAACCAGTTTTAAAAATATTCCTTCATGTAGGAATAAATCTTTTCAGCAAGACCCTTACTGTTGACTGCTCTAACTCATATTAGGATGAGACGGAGTTAATTTGTTCTTAAAGGTATCTTTCTGATTCTTATTGCTGTATTTTTTCTTCTGCCCCCAATTCTTTTTAAATGCCAGTTATTGAAGTTGTCTTATGGGCTTTTTTTTTCCCTTGAGATGTACATAGTGTTTTGCAAACACTATCAATGACCTAGTCACAATTGTGTATGTTGGCCCACTTGGGCAGGAGGAAGGAGATTTTTGTAGCTTAAGGAACACATATGTGTAAGACATCAACAACACAGAAGTAGCAGGCAGTCAAGCAGAGTGCAAGAGCAGCCTACATCTTTATTGTATAATTCTTACGCATGTTGTTGTCACATATTTACATTCTTGATGCTGGCCTCACTGATGCAAGCTTGGTTGTCTAGTGCTAACTCATGGCTACATAACTGAGTCCCATTCTGTGCCTGTGCAAGACAGCATGGTCATGTCCCTGAGTGTACTCACACACCACTGAGTTTTGACTCAGTCTGAGTGGTTTCCCACGGTATAGCTAGTGTTTTTCTTGTCAAAAGTGTTACATGTTGACTGATTCTCAAGTTTTGCCTTGTGGGACATACATTCAGAGAATTTACTAAGAGTTTTCATACAAAGCAGTGGTAGACTCCTCTCAATTTATGTACAAAACATTAATGCATAGTTTTTCCTCTGATAAAGCATCCTTCTGTCTTGCCCTCTTAACCTTGGGATTGGCATGAAATGTTATTTGACTGAATATAGAATTCTTTATTGTGTTGACCAAAATGAAATATTTAGTAATCATCTGCAATGAACTTCCTTCTTAGTGATTTACTCTTTGTGTTTGAAAGCCAGTTCCTTGATGTAAAATTTTTGATATAAAAATTTTGTTTACTGTTAGATTGCTTTCTCACAAATGCAAATTCAGAAGAGTAACCATAGGCAATTAGATTCTAATAATAGTGGCTGTAAATATTTATGTGGTATTAGTATATGGAAAAATACATATAGCAGTGAAAATGGGCCTTATGGAAACAATCTAAAGTTTGATGACTCTTGTGAAACCCAACAATAAACTAAGTCTAATAATTTCAGGCTTGTGTAACGTAAAGTGTGCGTGCTGAGCAGCTGTTCTGAATTTATTAGAAAGGGTGACTGCATTTCTGTGGCTTCCCCTTTTATAGCTCATAGAACTTCATGAGCATGGGTTTTGCCAGCAGGTAGAATCCATTTATGCACACATTCAGAACACTGGCTCTCCTCGTCACAATTTTTTGTTGTCTTCGATGAAGTTGTGAATGTATTCTTCCTTCACAGCAGTTTACATTTAAGTAAGAAGATTGGGAACGAGACGTAGAAATGGAATTTCCAGGTGACAACATACCATTTGATGAGTGGCGAATCGATGGAATTAGTGCAGACATGAGCCAGGAAACTGGTAGTCTGTCTTTTGAATTCACCCTCTGTTGGTCCACAGTTATCTATGCTTAACTAGAAAGTAGCCAGGACCCAGTACACATTTCAGTGGGCCTCAGAGAAATTCTGTATTGATCATTAACAGTTTACTGCAACTTCCAGATCTATTTTCAAGAAATAGCATCTCATGGGGCTAGGAGAACAGAGGGAATGATGAGTTAGAATATCTTCAGTGTTTCTTTGGTGTTTTTTGAGTACCATAAATTCGCTTCACTTCTTCCAATTTCTCCCTTCTAAGGTATAAATCAGGTTACTCATCATTTAGACATGGGTAAGAGCAAGAATGATAGACTATCATATAAAACCTTTGGATAAATAATACATATAATGAGATCATTTATCCAGTGCTTTAGTTGTATAGTTTTTTTAGTGCTAACCCTTTATGAATTACCTCATATCATCTTTCCAACTATCCAAAGTTTCCTGTTGTATAGATGAGGAAAATCAGACTTGAGAAGTCAGAGGATCAAGGTCAGTCTTAAGAGGTCAGGCCAGCACCCCATGCAAAGCTGGTCTGATATCAAATCCATGTTCTTACATATGGCAGTAGGTGGACACTACAAACAGGTAGTGGTGGGGGAAACTGGAAGAGCCTTGATTTTTCTGTGTGTGTGGTATGATATTCCTGGGTTAAATTAGGGTCACACTGAAGCTGCTTACAGTGTGGTGTTGTAGGAGGTAAGAGACTTGGGACCTGAAGACTCAGAAGACACAAGGAAATAAATGATTCCTCTGAGTTTTGATTTCCCCTTCTGTAGAATGAGAGCAGTAACATATGTCCCACCTGACTCAATTTGTTGTGAGGACCCAAAGAATTTATAGTCATTCTTCAAAATCTATCAAGTTATCTGCATTCTAGATGATGTTATTTGTGAGTGTTGGTCACTCACTGTATGGATTGTTTTTGTGTTCAGTGCCCTAGATAGTGGGTAGTTTACAAAGTAAACGCTTTGGTTTTCTCAGAGGTTTACTTCTGATGTGAGCACTGAGTAAATGAACATTTTGTGATCAGTAAGCCTAGTGTAGGAATTTAGGGCAGCGAAAATTCACTGAGATAGCAAAGTACATGGCATAGTGAAGGAAGGAGGTTTATAAGGATGTGATATTCTGATAGAACAAGACTAGTTCATTGGTGGAAAAATACTTCTCCTTTAAAAAGGGAAATCAACTAAGAACTTTAGGTACCACATGCTATTTTTTAAAATGTTCCTGATGAACTGTCATAAGGTGAGAGATTCTTCTCATAGAGGAGAGAATTTCCCTGCCCTTGACCTCCTGGAGATCATGTTTTTATAACTTCTACACTGGTAGTATTCATTGCACCTCCTTCAACTCACATGGGGACCACACCAGAGGGAAAGCTCTTCAGAAACTTTCAGATTGGCAATATCATTAATCTTGACCAAGTTGGTTGTAGTCTGTTTTTCCCTTCCTTATTGAATAGCAAGAAATACTAATTAATTCAGAGTTTTAAGAAAAAGTGCAAATACATAATAGCATAGGTGGTTGCAGGTACTCAGCTGAAATGAAAAGTTACCAGTCATGCTTTGGGAAATAAGGTGACCATCTAACTGGTTTCAGCAGTGTTACTACCTTTCCCATTCCAGTGATTAGTTAATAAAATTATTCATGATAGTGGTGGCCAAGGAGCTCAGGCAGTTCTATATTTAGAGACAGAGAACCCGTTGTCCAAAGATCTCAGCAGAGTCTTTGCAAACACACAGAAGGGATTTAGAACAATTTGCATAAATCTCCCTGTGGATAGAGACATGGCTCCAGCTTTGGGTGGTTCCAGGAGCCCCTCACTGGCTGTATCATGGGGTAATGCTGTGCTTGGTGAGAATTCAGTCTCATGATGGCTTTTGCCAGCAGGATTGGGTGATGGGATGCTGAATAAGCCCACTGTTTGGTTCTAATAAGGGCTCTTTTGTGTTGGTCTGAGGCAGTCATGTTTAAGTTTGTCTTGCTTTTTCCCCAGTGATGTTTTTGGACTTGGTGGCCTAGAGAATCAAGCACAACGCACATTCTGAGTTAATCTGTTAAATTTTATCAGAGCTAACCACAGCCCCTTGTATTTCCAGAAGTGGAGAATAATAGTCATACCTTTGGAGATTTCTTATTTATTAAATTAAAAGTTGGGAAGAGTATAGTTTCTTGGTATTCCCGGGTAGCTAAGTATACGTGTCTGTCGTGGTGAAACTGTAGGAAGTAATTCCCTTAGGTTACTTAATGTGATTTGCCTAGTTCACTGACTTCTTTAAGAAATATGTTTCCTTGCATAATTAGCAAACAGGTTGTACTTTAATATTTAATATTCCCCTGTGGAAGGACAGGACATACTTTGAAGTGTAGTTTAAAAATGCCAGGTGTTTGCAGATCTGTTCCAGCTTTTGTTTTTTTCTTCTAAGAAATGATATGCATTAAACTAGATCTTAAGAGCTTTAACTACTGGTTTCTTGTTCACAATGTTATCATTCTAGAAGCCGTATATGGAGCCTAATTTTAAATTTGGGGACTAATTTATGCACTGAGACATTTTGGTACTTCAATTCAAAAATGAAATCCACTAAATTCTAACCTGAAGTTTATTTTCCTTCAGTCTGCAAGCTTGATTTCTCAGCTTTATTCTAATAACATAAACATTTTTATGTTTATTTATAGGTGGCTTTAACTAAGAGAGCAGATCCAGCTGAGCTTAGAACAATATTTTTAAAGGTCAGTATAAAGGAATCTATTTTGTTTCTTATTTGGTTTGTTTTCTATAACTTTGAAAGATTATTTTCAAACAGGTTTTTGTTTCATTGTTAAATTTTTAAAAATTCCCCAAAGTGTCTTTATATAGGACTTATGAAAGAGGTCCTTTACAATTCTGGGTTTTTTTAAATGTATAAGAAATACATAGGCAGTTGTTTGAGCTGGCAACATGTTTTATATTTAAGTTTATTTTTAACTGAAAAAGAGTCAACTGGGATTTTGTCTTGTGACTCATTTACCTGTTTAGGATTGATGTGTGAAGGACAATGATAATGAGTTTTCTCCTAAGAAGTTTAAAGGTGTTTTTAAAATCCTGTAATTCTCCATTCTCCAGGAGGGACTATCCATGATACTCCTTGCTAGAAGCTGCCCACAGTGGTTAAAATCATCACCATAACCATTGTTGTTTTATTACACCTGTAGTGCCCTGTGGGAGACCTCAGTATGAAAGACTGCAGACACTAGAGCATAACAGATACCATGCAAACTGATTTTCTTGACTTCTTTGACTTCTGTCTACTTGATATTGTTGGGCAATGAATGATCAAAACAGGAAAAGTCTTCCTCTGGTTTTAAACACTGAAACATGTTTATGTTATTTAGCTGAAACAAAAGTACTCAAAAAAGCAAAGGCTACTTTTGTAAAGGTAGTAAAAAATATATGAGTCTTTTCTAAATGTTATGATAAGGCATCTGGGGTAAATGGAGAGAAGAATCAATCAGAAAATGAGAAAGGAGATGTGTACTGGCTATGATGTAGAAAGTTACTGTTACTGTTATTATTATTGTTACTATTTTATACTACTGGAAGTTGAATGTAGGGACCTCTTGCATGCTAGGCAAGAACTCTACCAGTGATATATATGTATCTCCAGCCCTTTTTATTTCGAGACAGCATCTTGCTAAGTTGCCCAGGCTGGCTTGAACTCTTGATCCTCATACTTCAGCCTCTATGCCTTGTAAAGTTATTAATCCTGTGAACCTTACTTTCCTCAACAAAACATTTTAGGACTTTGAGGATTGGAGGCTCAGGATGTAGCTCAGGTCACTGAAATAGTTCATGCCTATCCTGTGCAGAGCTGTGGGTCTGCTGTTGAGCACTCAAAAAAAAAAAAAAAAAAAAAGGAAAAAAGAGACATCAAGGAATTTGAAAACTGATAGGTTTGTGATATTAGAGAAATATAACCTATTGATTTAGTTTGGATATTTATATTGGCTGCCTTATCCATTGTTGGGACCAAGTACCCCACACTCGTACTTTATTTGGCTCAGGGTTTCGGGGGTATCCGTCCATGATCATTTGGATTCAAAGCCCAAACATTATGGCCAGAGGGCATGGTGGAGCAGGGCTCCTCACCTTAAGGCTGAGGAAGGGCAGTGGGCTGGAGAGAAGAGAAACCCATATAGTCCCTGGGGTCATGCCTCGTAACCCACCGTGGTACATCTAGAAGTGTGCCTAACTTGGTCTCTCTCAATTCATTTGAGTAGATAGACATGACTACAATCGTAATAATGGTATTCTGATTCTGAGAATGTACAATTTATCTCAGAGCTACAGAAATATTTATGAATAAGATTGTCATGTCTGAGATTTGCTTTGAAGTAGTTCTGTTTTGATGTGTTGGGGAAAATGAGTGGCTAGTAATGATGATAATTTTTTTAATTGGAAGTAGGATATTTGGTTTATATACTATTCTCTCAACTTTGCATATATTCGAACATTTTCATAATACCAAAGTTACAAAAACTTCTACACATTCAATGAAGTAACTAATGCGATCATGCCTGATACCTGATAAGCATTAAATATTGGTGGAGTAAACATGTAACATTAAATAATTCAAACATAGGAGAGATAATTAAAATGATGCAAAATATGAGCAGTTTTCAGAGGGAGGAAGAAAAGATAGATTTATAAGGAGGTTTAGCTTATATATGAAAGCAGGTTTCTTTGTAAATTTGCTTTTAGCCCAGAAGAGACAGTATAGTATAGAGGTCCTAAGGTAGAAAAGGATTCTGGATGACAGAAGTGCAGAAAAAAGAAAAGCATTTTTTTCTTCCTTAAATTAATACCTATCACTGTGCATGTTGGGTCTAACTCCCTTGGGATGAGGCGGCTGAAGGACCCATAAAGTTATAGTATATATATACATGTTTAAGGTCTGGTGACTTTTTCAAACTCCTGTGCAGTTCTGAAAGGTGTTCACTAAAGACTGAGTAGGCTGCCATGGATCCTAGGGAAGTGAGTAGAAGTTCACTAATTTGAAGTTGTAATCATTCCTTGAAGTCAGAACACATTATTTCAGTTCAGTAAGAGATGTAAGCATCTTTCTGACAGAAAATGAGAACAGTGTAGAGGGTGTCTGAATAAATGTTGCCCCTTTGATGCTCAATATTGTCTTGGCATGATCCCTTGGAAGGATTTGAGTTAAAGGCAATGTCACCTTTTGAGGCCACAGGGCAGCTGGGGAAGCCTGTTAAAATCTTAGTTTCGAATAACATGTCTCTGCTGGCTACTGCATCCACAGTGTCAGGGGGAAAGTCTGATTGGCCAAGGTAGATCAAGGAGGACGGGAATTCATGTGGCAGGTGTTTTGGCCTGAGGGCTGAGGGCAAAATCTTGGGGACTAGCTAGGGAACTTTTGAGTGACAGTTACGTATGATTCAGAGGCTGTGGAAGTGAAGGGGAGGGAAATACCTGAGGAAAACAACATCAGCAGTTTGCAAAAGGGATTGTGGACCTAGCAGAGGTTCTGCTGACCTCACCAGGTCTGGATAGTGGGGGACCAACACAAATCCATCTTGAGATCTTTTGTTTATTATCTAATGCAGCTAGTATTGAGGGGAAAGGAAGAAAGGGGAGTGAGGCTCAAGGGGACTGTTAGGCTGGACTTTATAGTGAAGTATAGATCAACAAGAAACATTCTGCAAACCTTTCAGTTCTACTGATTTTTCAGATATGAATTTTTCTTGATTTGATTTTCTTCCTAATAAAAATTGTGTTTGAAATAAGTAAGTCAAGTGTCTCTCTGCTAAAAAAGTAGAGAGCGGATTCTTCTGTAGCTTGGGAAAGATGGAAAGGAGTTCCATTGTACCCAGTGTGCCAGGTGTGTGGGTACCAGAGGAGTTCAGTTCTGGACACAGAGAGAGCCTGTGGAATTGAGCTAGACGCAGAAGGAGGCTCCTGGAGGACTGAACTAGGTCCAGTTCATGATTTTTTTTTTAATATGTGTTTTTGAGAAGAGTTAAAATCAGTTCTATTTTTTCTTTTGATTTTTGAGATTGCCTACTAGATGTTATATACAGTGTTAGATGTTGGGCGTGTAAAGATGCATAAATTATTTCCTTAAACATGTCACTGTGTTTATGTGTAAGAAAATAAAAAGCCATCTGTGAACAATAAGAATATGTAGGATTAATTAGCAGGAATATGATGTTGACCAGTTACATCTTCCTGCTGAGGGTCATTCACAGACAAGACTTTTGAGCTGTGCTTGAAGACAAATAGATGTTTATCAGAGGGAAAAGATAAAGGAGGGCATGGGAGCCAGGGAAAGAAAACAATATAGGTAAAACAGAGAGCCACAGATGTGCCAGGTTCATGGAGGGAATAGTTAACAACGTGTGTGGCCAGGGAATAGACTGGTAGGGAAGTTGGGGCTTTGTGTTAGTGTGCCAGCATAAAGCATTTGAGCTTTTTATGCAGGGTTTTCTTTTGTGAAGTGGTGGCAAAAATTTTATTTGGATATGGAGTAGAAGCCTAGGTAGTCAGTTTATTTCTAATTGACAGGCCCTTCCCTTCCCTTCCCCTCCCTTCCTTCCTCTCCCTTCCTTCCCCTCCTTTCCTTTCCCCTCCAGTCCCTTCCCCCCTTTCCCCTTCCTTTTCTCATCCCCCTCTCCTCCTTTCCTCTTCCCCTTCCTTCCTTTCCTTTTCCTCCTTCCTCCTTCCTCCTTCCTCCTTCCCTTCCCTTCCCTTGCCTTGCCTTGCCTTCCCCTTCTCTCCCCTCCCTTTCATTTTGCTTAATGCTTTGTTGTTGCTTTATGTTAATTTAAACAAATGAATACTGAGTGTGTATGTTCAGTTCAGTTTATAGTTTCAGCCAGGCACCACGACACTCTGGTATGAGTAGGATGACCCCAAGAAGTGTAAACAATGCCCTTGTCTCAAAGGAATTCAAATTTTGTGCAAAACAAATTTACAAGCATCCAGCACATCAGAAAGAATGTAAGTCAGCATACTCAAAGGGTCTGCCTGTGTGGTTACAGCAGATACCACATGAAACACAAGAAGGATTGGTCACCATTGTGGTCATGGAAGGCTGGTGGGGAGAATGTGAGGAGCCCCTAGAGAGTGGAGAGAAGAGGGCTGTGTGGAGGGCAGGCTTAGAGACAGGTTTGGCAGAAAATGGCATCTCTAGCTTAAAGGATTCTTGTTCTTTTTAAAATGTTTATTCAAATGCAGCTGTGTGCCAGGGATTCTGCTAAGTATTACAGGGTGTGGGTGACAAAACTGGAAAGGTAATTGGGAGTTTGGTGTGCCACTAAACAATAGGTGGCCATTGAGGGTTTTCTGAGTAATCCCATTATGGGAGGATGGGCATGAGATGGGACTGCAGCAAGGCCTTGAGGCAGGGGCCTTGGTCCTGATCCCATTGGAGGCTCTCAGAACTTGAGTACGGTGTGGCACCACGACCAGTGGGGAGTGGGCACGTGAAACACCTGGAAGGAGCACTTGATGAACATGGCTGACCTTTTAGAATGGATGAGAGAGAGAATAGGGAGTGTGACCATCGTGTGCAGCCTGAGGTGTCTGTAATAAGAACCGAGAAGTTGAGGCAAGAATCAGGGAAGGATAAGAGTGTGGCCTGTTAAGAAAGAACCACATTTCTGATGCAGAAGATGGGAAAATAGGAGTCAGGTGCTGGGCAAGAGAAGTAGGGAGCTCTGCTGAGTTTAGTGAATTACTGGGATGCTTAGTCTGGCAGTGAAAGCATGATACTCGCTGTAAAAGTTTTGTAGGCAAAATTTAAAAATCAGTTAATTCTTTGTTTGAAAAATGTTTGCAATACATCAGTTTATGTCATTAATGAAGATGTATAAAGAAAAGGAACTTCATCTCCATGTAGATAGATATAGGTGTCTGTCTCTCCCTCTTCCCTCCTGTCTTTCCCTCTCCTCCTCCCCCACATCCTTTCTCTCATTAGGTGTTTTCAGTTGGAGACAGGAGAAAAACTGCCATATTATATTTAATTTTCCCCTTACCTAATATATTCTGAATACTTTGTCCTATAATTGGATGTGTTTCTTCAGGCTTCTTAATGCAGTGTGATTTTCCTATGTGTGGCTATTTTACATAATTTAACCATTCTCTGTGATTGTTGAGTTGTCCCCTCTGCTTTACTGTCATAACAACAGCGTAATCAACACCTTTGTATCTATATTTCTATGTGTAGCTCTTACTATTTTCATAGGAGAAATCCCCAGCAGTTCCATCATTGGGTAAAAGGGTAGGTTGACAATAGATGAAGGCTTTTGTTTGTTCTTGGTAAAGTTCCTTTCATGAGGTTGTGTAAGTATATATTTTGGATGGGAACGTGGAAGTGTACATTGAATTTGCACTTTAACAAATAGCAATAGTTTAAACTATCCATTTATAATTCTTGATTACATTTTTGACTTTATTGTGACAGTTTTCAACATATAGAAAATAGAATAGTACAGTAACTCCTATGTAATCAGTATATAATTTAAATTAATGTTTGTCATCTTAGTTTATATGTGTATACTGCATTTTACTGACTCAATGTGGTAGGTGTCATCATAATTCATCTCAAATACTTTAGCATTCAGCTTCTTGCATGATCTTAGTACCATTGTGCATTTAATAAAATGAACGATAAGTCAAAAATAACGTAAACACTCAATCCATACTCATTCACTTAGTTATATTTTCATCCATCCCTACAACAAGAAAGCAAGTTAAAGACTGGTTAGATGAAGTGAACTGGCATGCAGAGAGATTCTCAGGGCTTGGAAAAGAGACCAGAGTTTGCTCTTTAGCTCTGGGATGTGAATGAGTAGCAAAAATGGGCAGCTGTATGAGTAGGTTCTGATCTGGCTGGAGCATAGTTTATGGACCCTTGTCCTCAAGATGCATATAGTGAAGTGACAGGTTCCTTTTCTGCATCCCTGTCCTGATAGCTTCACTGAGTGTGGTGTTTTATGGTAGTGACCATTAGTATTATCCAAAGATATACAAGGAATCCTAATAGCCTTTCCATTTTGTACGTATGTGTTTAGTTATATTAAAACTCCTGAAAAATAAGAGATGGAGACTTGAGGTCACTTCATGTCAGCTAGTCCCAAAGAAGGACTGAGTTATGTTCAAAAGATGTAGAATCTGTAAGACATAGCCCATCTCACCCCCACCTTCTGTTCATTGCTGCAAGGAAGCAGACCTACCCTATCAGTCCTGAGTCTGTGTTCTTTTTATCAATCTAAGAAGCCTTTGACATATGAAGTCACAAAACAGATTGCTTCAGCCTTGGTAATGAGCTGGTTTTGCAAACTGAAGAAAACTGTTTTCTGTATTCAAGTTACTATATTGTTATATTTTAGAGATGACTACGTAAAAGATCACCTCTAAACAAATGAGGCCAGTAAAAGCTCTTAGTGTTCTTTTTTAAATGTAAGCAATTAAAGTATAGATGAGGTGCACAGGTCAGCATGTACAGCTGCACAAATGTTCACAGGGTTCACAAATGTTCACCACAGAACCAGCACCCCAAATACCTCTGATGCCCCTCTGATCAGCATACACCCTCTCACGGAAGCCAGTTGTCTGACTTCTCCCACCAGGCTTTAGTTTTTCCACTCTTTAAAATATAATCATACAGTGTATATTCTGTTAGCTTGTGTGATCACTCTCTCCCTCTCTCTTGCTCTCTTGCTCACATTCTGTCTCTCTTGCTTTCGCTCTTGCTGTCTCTCTCTCTCTCTCTCTCTCTGTTTTTTTTTTTTTTTCTGTACTGTGAGTTGAACCCAGGACCTTGAACATGCTAGGTGAGTGCTCAACAATTTGTTTTCTAGGAATCTAGCCTTCTGAAGTTGCAAGTATCAGATAGATATTATACACAAAGATGGCTATCTTTGGTTCACTTAAAAATATTAAAACTTGGAAATAATCTAATTGTGAACTACTAGGAAAAAAGTTAAACTGTTTTAAAGTAAATTAATCCCTATCATAAGGAAACATAGGTATAACTCTTAAATCATTAGATTGTAATTAGTATTGACCTTTCTTTTATATTTCAAACTTGTTTTCCTCAGGAAAATCAAAATATATTCTTTTGTTACATATTGAAAAGCTGTGTTAAATGCTAACTGATGATAGGTTTACGGAGCTATCTTTTTGTGCATATGCTAAAAAATGTTGATTAAAAACAATAAAATACTACCACTTTCACAGATCCTCCCCTTGGCTGGTGCTGATAGAAAGCCCTTGATTACTTCCTTGCCCTGGTACTGTTCCAGTGGCAGCTGTCACTCAGTGGGACATAGGAATATAATAACATAGAACATTTATGAAGTGCTAATTGTGCATACTGCATTGTGGTTAGTGTATTAAGTTATGATGTCATTTATTTTAGTAACAGTGAAGCCAGTAATATCACTGCACCCATTTTTCAGATGAAGAATCTAAGCCCCTGAAAACCTTAGTTATTTATGCAAAGCCATTGAAGTAGTAGGAGGCACAGCCCTGCCCAAGGCTCCAGTGCTAATTACTTAGTCTGCATTGGGATTGAAGTGTAGAAATGACAAGTGCCTTTTAAAAAATAATTCTAATCCGTCTTAACTCTAGGTTTACAGAGGAAGGTGAGGTGCCATCCTAGCACCTCATTGCTCTGTGGACCCCCATTACTGTGACTGCTAAGCCTGCCATCCCTGTTCTTGTAGCTGCTCTGTCCTTCCCTCCCTGTTTTACCTGAGAATGTGGAGACCCTGTCCTCCGCAGGATGCAACGTGATCCTTGCACTGTTTTCCCAGCATTTTCCACAGCCCTTGGAGCCTCACAGGACAGGGGTCAGTATGCTCCATCTCCCTGGACCTGGAACATGTCCCACTGAAGGCAGCACTGTGAGGACACTGTGAAGAAGTGTCACGTACCACGCCTAATTTTCTGTGTGACTCTACCGTGAAGGGAAATTAACTTGGACAGCATTCTACCTGTTTCCAGAAAATCCCACAAGGTGCCATGGCTCACTCAGTTTCCTTTCCAGCTTAGCTTGTCGTCCTTTTTGTAGCTGTGTACCTCCATGGTTTCTGTTAAAAGACAAAACCCAGGCAAGTTAAAATTTTAATGAGTTACTTGAGCATCTAGTGATTCACATGAACTGAATGGCAACAGACTACACAGGTGGTTCAGGCCTCCATCAAGGGGACAGGAGGGGAAACATTTATACTGTGTTCAGGGAACCAGGGCTAAGAAAATATATTTGATTGGTTAAAGTGGAAAGTCCCTAGCTGGGGACCAGTTTGGTGGTTTCAGTTTGGTTTAGCTTAGGATTTGTTTCACTGTTGACACTGAATCAGACTTGGGTTTGCTTACATAGTTCCATAGGAACCTAAGGTATAGGAACCATCTCATCCTAGTGCCTCCCAACTGGTTATTTCAATACTTCATAATTAGTATATGTATAAAATAATTATACTTCATAATTATATTTATACTTCATAATTAGTATATGTATTAGTATTAGTATAAAAAGTTTAACTTTTTAGGAAAGCTGTATGTCTTACCTCCCCCCCAAAAAAAACCCCACATGGCTTGTCTTTCTAAATTTCAGTAAGCTACAGTTTGTCAACTAGATAACTGTTGTAGAGGGTCATCCTTGCGTCATAATGTGGTAGGTACCGGTAACATCTCATTTCCCCAAGTTAGGGCAGTCAAAATTGTCATCAGTCACTTCCAAATGTGTCTGGAGGGAGAAAAGTGCTCACAGTTGAGAACCAGTGGGATAAGCATAAAGTTTGACAAATTTACTATGTTTTTGTTTTTTCTTTGAGGTGATGGCAGACAACTACTGTTGTGAGAAGTACATTATAATATTTGATTTTTATCCTTTGAATAGTTTCAACCGTTTCACATCTTGATTCTATGATTATATACTTTGGAGAATCAGACATATAAGGTATCATTTCTCTAATTTTCCTTTTTTTAAAACAGTATGCAAGCATTGAAAAAAATGGTGAATTTTTTATGTCTCCTACTGACTTCGTCACTCGGTATTTGAATATTTTTGGAGAAAGCCAACCTAACCCAAAGACTGTGGAACTCTTGAGTGGTGTGGTGGATCAGACCAAAGATGGGTATGTTTAATCTTGTTTTATGTTTTTTGTTTAAAATAACTTTCTTTTTGCTTTGATGATCAGAAATTCACTGACTTTTTTGCTTTCCATCTAAGAGCATTTTCTCTATTATTATTAATACATTATTCTAGAAATATTAAGATTTCCTTAAGTGATCTTTGCATAGTTGATTTTTTGACTAGTTTAAGGATCCTTGTAGTTTTAGAAAATTATTGTAATCGATAATGTGATCCAAAGATATGAGAGTTTTTCAGTATGCTAATATTTTTCAAGACTGTTGTAAAATTGGAGTAAATGTACACATAGTTATATGAATGAAGCTTTTCTGTCATCTTTCCCTTTGCTTGAATTTCTGTTAAAATTTCACAGATGATTAAATGATATGGCTCTACAGGATAGAATAATATGATTCCAAATCACCAAGAAAGGCACTTTGCAATATCTACAGGAGAGAGACTATACCATAGGCAATAAAATAGGACTCTTTGCAAAATGCCTTTGGATTTTTTTTTCCTACCACTTTTTTCTGCCTACTCCTTGGGATTTATACATGTTACTTTATTTCTAAGAAAGGTCTTTGCAAATATGATTAAGAGTTTTGAAATAAAGAGATTACCCTTGATTATCTGGATGGGTCTTAGGTTCTCTCACAAGCTTTTTCATGATGAAGGCAGAAGGAGATATGACACAAACACAGAAAGAGATGGTAGTGTAGCCACAGAAACAGGGAGTGGAGTGATGAGTCCACTAGGCAAGGGATGTTTGGAGCCCCTATAAGTTAGAGCAAAGAAAGATCTTCCCAAGAGCCTTTAGAAAGAGTCTTTGACCTTGCTGATACCTGGATTTTGGACTTCTGTTTCCCAAAACTGTGTTAGGATAAATTCTTGCTATGTTAAGATATCCAGTTGCCATAATTTTCTGTTTTTTATTGACAAATAAAGATTATATGTATTATGTGCAACACATTTTAAAATATGCATACATTGTAGAACAGCTAAATCAAGCTGATACATCCATTACTTCACATATTTTTTGTGTTGAGAACATTTAAAATCTCTCTTAGCAATTTTCAAGCATACAATACATTGTTACAGTTAAGGTGTTTCCCCAAAAATCTCTAAAACTTATTCTTCCTGTCTAAAGTTTTGTGCCCTTTGACTCCAGTTCCTCCTCAGTGCCTCCTCCCTGCTGGAATCCCCGGGTAATCAAAACTCTGTTTCTATGAGTTTGACTCTTAAACTCTACATGGAATTGAGAGCATTTGGTACTTGTCTTTCCATGCCTGGTTTATTTCACTGAACGTAATGTCTTCCAAGTTCTGTCCATGTCACAAGTGATGGAGTTTCTTCTTTAAAGGCCGAGTAGAATTTCTTTTGTGTATATGTACCACGTTTTTTTTTAAACCATTCATCTGTTGGTGGACACTTGGGTTGATTCCATATCTTGGCTAATGTGCATAATATAGCAGTACATATTAAATGCAGGCATCTCTTTGATGAACTGATTTTATTGTTACAGTTTATTGTAGCAGTTTTAAAAAATTAATGCAATCTTGCAGTTATTTTCTCTGGAAAACTAAAAAGTATATAGTTTTGAAGAATTTTCTTTGGTCAAAGACCAGTTTGATTTAGAAAAAAACTTGCTATTTGTACCTTTTGGCTGATGCAGACATTTCTGGGGCAGTGACCACGGCTCTAAGTTATTTCTGTGAGAGCAGCCCCTTCTTGAAAACTTCACCTGTGTGTTGATTTGAGCTGGATTCTGGGCAGGAAAGTGAAACATCTGTGGACTGTATGATTTTAAGGTCTCAGTATTTCATTTAAAATGAGAACGAAGCTTTGTGTGTTTTATACATTGTTCATACAATTTATCTATTAAGAACAAGGTGACAGTATGTTTTGTTTGGGGCCCTTTGAGTTTTGCAAACACATTTCTACTGGTTGTTGTTATTAACTGTTGTCTAATTAGGGGGAGCTGAGAACAAAAAGTTTTCATTGATATCTGACTTTTGCATTTGGTAAGACTAAGTGGGGCTTAGTGTGAACTGAAGATGTTGAATGCCCGACTGGCAGGCTGCCTGCTGCCTGCTACTAGTGCTGACCCCTGTATGTGTCAGGGGACACTTGGTGACTGGGGAATCTAATTGGCTGCTGGAATCACATATACGTTTACCACACAGGTTGTCCTCAGTATCTCTGCGACACTGGTTCCAGGACACCCCACAGGTTGTGGCTGATAGCAAAATCTGCCAGTACTTGAGTCCTTCCTAGGAAACACTGTAGTATTTGCACATAACCTACACACATCTTCCCACTGTACTTTATATTATATTATCTCTAGATTACTTGATATCTAATGCAGTGTAAATGCTATGTGTAAATAGTTGTTTGATTCCAGTGCTGGGGAAACTTTTAGAGACCCAAGTGCTGAGGCTGCAACCCCAAATCCACTTATTTATTGCAGAGTGCGAACACTGCATTTTTAAAGCTGAATACTGAGATTTTAGTTTAGGAAAAGCAACTTATACATTAATATCTTTTGTTTTAAAAGAAAAGCACAATAATAGAGCTTTAAATGATACAAGCAGCTTTTTATTGAAAGGTAAAAGTTTGCATTTGACATACTTTTGCATAGTCAATGTGATCTTTGCTGTTGATAATTTGTTAAACCTTGGCTGAGATGACTTGGCTCCTGCACCAACAGAGATGGCTCTGCGTGCCTACTGTGGCACGTTGCCTACTGTGGCACGTGTGCCATAGGTTTGCTATCCCTATATTCTGTCTTAGGGATCATGACAAGAAAAGTCTGTATATTCAGTACAAATCCAGCTTTTTTTTTTTCCTAAGTATTTTTTCATCAGTGGTTTGTTGCATTCATAGATTCAGGACCCTGGATATGAAGGGGCCATCCATGTATGTTTTCCATCTCAGTTGTGGAGCTCCTTGACAGTCTATGGGAAAATGTACTCATGAGATCAAACATTGGCTTTGTTTTGTAAAAGGGAATGTCAGATATTCCGACCCTAAGAGTGATGGGCTGACAGGCCCAACTTACTACCTTGTCAGCCCTCCATTTTTGTTAAATCAAAATGGTAGTGATATTATCAGCATCCACAAATAACTCCTTTCTGTTCAGAGTTCAGAGAGTTAGTCCTGGGACATTTCCCATTTTGATTCCTGAGATACAGATATCAAAAAGAAAAGATAAAAAAGAAATCCAAGGTTTTAAAATGTGTGGGCTATATAAATAGTGTTCTCTGCCTTTCCCATGTTTACTGTGTATGCTTCTGAATAATAATAACAACAACAACAGAAAAATACAACCTTCTAAATACTTCACGAGGTGAAGGAGGATATAATAATGTTGATGATGAAATCATTTTTATATACCTGTTTTCACTTTGTGAGGTTGTACTGAAGAAATCCAGGCCTTGGCCACATGCTGAGAGTTAATGAGGTTTACAATTGGCAATGCTTAAAGAGTATTAGGGTAATGTATTTAAACATCAGCAGTTCACAGACTGAAATGCTCATCATCTGTCAAGTGCAATTTGGAATCAATAAAAGGAGGTCTTTCAACTTGCTAAGGAAGAAAGTTTTGTGTAGTTGAGGTGGACACAGATTATAAGTAAACACCTGAAATACATAAACTATAGAATTAAGCAAAGATATCTCTTTAACTTAAAAAAAGCTATATAATAATCAACAGTAGTCACCTGAGAAGCTTAAATATTCTTCATAGTCATCAGACTCCCAAATTAATCTACCAAAACAAAAAGCCTCATTAACAGCTCTCATTGAATCAGTGTTATTTTCTTTTTCTTTCTCTCAAGATGTCTGATTAACCCCCTTTCTTTTTGCATTACTCACTTTGTGTTATTATTTGATGTCTGAAATCATAGGGGGTTGTGTGCAATGTGGTGGCTAGACACTGTCTATGAGGAGTAAATTAAAAAGAATTTTTAAAAAGGTTGGTATTATGTTGCTGATATATTAGCAAATCTTTAGGAATGTCAGGTGCCAGGTTTTATTTTTCTTTTTAATTCCAGGAAGGGTTGATTAATGACTAGGTACTGATTTCACGTCTCATTCGTATGTACCGATAGCACTCCTCCTGTTCCCCATCTCCTCCCCACCGATCTGAGCCCCCTTTTTGGAGAGTTTTACTGAAAACATGATGCCACTGCCAGAGGCAAAAAAGAGATCACAAGAGAGCCTTTTGTGTGTGGATAGCGAAAGTACTGTGTGTTGGTAGGCAAGGGAAAGTGGAGGAAGCTGACACTGCAGGAAGGGAGAGGAAGACATGGATGCCACCTCTTGGTTTCTTGTAGTGAGAACACACAACTGCTGTGTTCACAGTATGGCCAGGGGCCCCCTGGGAGTTTCTAAGATCTCTCCAGGATCCCAGGAAGTCAGAATTGTTCACATAATAATGCTAAAGCATAATCTACCCTTCTCATGTCTCATTTTGGAAACAAATGTTTCCAAAAATAGCTGCAAAGCCCTTAACACAAGATGTTGGTGTTCTCTAAAATTCACAGTGAAACCTAGCTACCACAGGGACAATATGGAGGTCAGGTTTTGGGAGATGATTATGTCATGAGAGTTCTGCCTTTCTGCATGATATTAATGCTCTCGTAAAGAGGCTGGAGTGGACCTGTTTACCCCTTCCACCATGTGAGGACATGTAGAATGCACTCTGTGAGAAACAGCCCCTACTAGATACTAAATGTCCTGGTACCTTGGTCTCAGCTTCTAAAACTATAAGCAAAAATTTCCTGATGTTTATAAATCACCCAGTTAAAAGTATTTTGTGATAGCAGCCTAACTAGAATAAAATAGATACCAAATCCGACAGTATGAGCACCTGCCCTGTTCCTCACCACACATTCATAACAATGTTCTCAACACAGTAAGAATTACTGATTTTTTAAAATTAAATCTTGCTCTTGAGAATAAATCATTTTAAGATTGAGTACTAAGTGGAAAGTGTATATAAGAACTTCTGCGTACTGTAATGTAATAGTTGTCTAAGAAAGAACACTTCAGTGGATTTGACTTACTGGTTGACCTAGTTTTTTCTTTGTAGTATTGTTTTTATTTGAAAGAATTAAAATTTTCACATGAGAGGTTTCTAATGGTAAAAAACTTCTGATATCATTGGTGGCAGTATCAATGAATGTGGTCTTTAAAAATACAGTACAATGAAATACATTTGAAAGATGTATGTGCACAACTTAAAAAACAATATTTTCCAGTGGTCCAGTGCATGGTATAAAAGAATCATACAAGGAGAAAACATCTGTTCCCAGGATACAGGAGACCCTTGAATTTTAAAGTAATGGTGGGAAAAAGCACATTTATATAGTTTTAAGTTTTCACATTGTAGCTAATCTTTAGGACGATATTACCTGTTGGAATTTGTTGCTGTAGTCAGGAAAAATGGCCCCAATTATCTAAAACACCATTAAAATATTCCTTCCTTTTGTAAGTATGAATGTGTATGTGTGAAGTTGAAATCCTTCATGTATTTCCACCAAAAAACTTACTGTAGTATGTTGAATTTTCCATTAAGTGAGACATTAGGGAGAGTTGCATGTGTAAAATTGCTTTTTCACTAAATTTTTATTCTGTAAAATATAGTTATTTTCACACAAATATGTATATGACCATGTGATTGACTTAATCACTTATTTATTTATTTATTTACTTAAGTCTTTTTGAGACAAGGTGTCACTGTGCACTTCAGGCTGGCCTTGAGCTCACTTTGTAATCCAGGCTGGTCTTGAACTCACAACAATACTCCTGCCTCAGCCTCTGGAGTGTTAGATTAACAGACATGTGTTACCATGTCTGTGATTTATTCACTTTTTAATGAATTAATACTTTAAAACTTCTCAGTTTCATATTTCAATATAGTATGATTGCTGTAACTCACTTAAATAAAAGGTCTTTGGGGTTCTCAATAACTTTTAAGCATGTTAAGGGATTCTGAGACCCAAAAGTTTCACAAGACTAAACTAGAAAAACTGCAATGACTGTAGAGAATGGGAAGAGATGTTGTGCAGATATGGGGGTGGATTTGGGGGAAAATTTCTGTCAACTGTCCTTGAGTTTTTCCAGGACATGGATGAGAAGTGAGTGCGGGTTGAGGTATTGGCAGTTTGTAGAGAAAGAATAATATATTAGCCATTTAGAAGTAGGAGATGCGTAGATCAACAAAGAGCCTGACTGCTAGGCCGGCCCCACCTGAAGGTGTGTGGTCCACCTGAAGGCGTAAGACTTGCCTGTTAATAATCCTATGTGTTTTCCATCTCTATTCAGCTGCTTAGATCCAGCACAGAGTGGAATGTAAGCATCGCTGAGGTCGTGGCAATTATTTAGTAATCCGGAGTGGGAGAGGTTTCATGGAGGTACACTAGGCAAGCAAGGGAGTAGTTATAGTGGACGGTAGCTCTAGCTTGAATAAGGGGCAAACAGAGTGTTGAAGTGGGAGGAGTGTGCGATGATGAGAAGGTGTTAGGCACAGTGAATTGTAATGTATTGAAGCTGGTGTATTCCTTACATCGGTACATTGCTAAGCTCAGAAATAGCTTGTGGGGTACCTTTTCCTCTTTTATTATTCTTATATTGAGCTTTGAGCTGCCATCATATCCGTCTTCTTGGATGCTTGCTACTAGGCCAGCTTAAAATAACAGTGCTTCTTTTATAGTATTCCTAGCCTGTCATGGGACTCAGTAAATGTTTGAAAAAGAAATATTGTTCTTTCCTTTCTTTTCTTGTTTAGTTGTTAGTGCGAGGATACTAATCATCTGGTTTTGCTTTATCTAGACCACATGTGTTTAAAATCGGTGCACAAAATACTAAGGAAAGGAAATCAAACCAAACGTAACCTCTGTTTCTGAGCTACATGAATGCCTGTTTTCTCTACCAGTGTCAGTATCAGAGGCACTTGATGTGACAGTTGCTTTAACTAAAAGACTCTTGCATTAAGTTGTAAGGAATTCTTGAAGCCAAAACCTCTGTGGTTTGAATGTGTCTCCCAACGTTCATGTGTTAGAAATTTAATTCCCGACACCATGGTGTAAGAGGTGAAACCTTTAAGAAGAAGCTTTTGTAAATGGGTTAGTGGGGTCCTGGGAGTGGGTTCCTCGTAGGAGGATGAGATTGGCCTTTACTCTCCCCACCATGTGATGCCTTCTGCCTCCTGCCATGTTAGCAGTAAGCAGGCCCTCACCAGATGCCACTACCTGGATCTCAGATTTTCCAGGCTCCAGGATGATGAAGAAATACATTTTTCTTTTCTTTACAAATTACCCAGTCTTACATACTCTGGGCAACATGAAACAGACTGTGACAGAAATGCTAGGAGATTTAGTGCCTGTTGACTTTCCCAATGATTGTGGCATAATTGTAAGTGAGTCACTTCCTACTAAATACACTGAGAAGCTCAGATTTTAATTAAGAGATTTGAGAATAAGACTTCATCTGCAATCTGATGTGAAGATTTTGAGATCTTCTGTCTGGTAAAAGGAGTAAGTGAGAGAAGATAACCACTGTTATAGTGAGGGATTGTAAGGAAAATGATTAAAGTCATATAATTTATAGTGTTATTTTATAATGGTTACCCAAAGAGTTAAATATAAGAAGTGCAGGAAATCTATCCATACATTAAGACCCAAAGAATCCAGCAGAGGGCCTGAATTGCATGGCAACGTCCTGCATGAGTCCAGCTGAAGACCTAGAGCCCATGACAGTGCCCCTCCATGAGTCCAATTGAAGGTCTAGAGCCCATGATAATATCTCATGCAATTCTGCTTTATGTATCTCCTCTGGGAAGGCCCAAAAGTTAGTGGTGGAAGCTAGAAAGTCTTGGCCAGCGGGTGAAGGATCTGTGTTAGCAGGCTGAGGGATCTGCTCTGGAGCCAGGCAGTGATGCTTAAAGTAAGGACCAGGGCTCTAGGTCCTTACAGCCATCCTCAGCGACAGCAAGGTCCCAAGCTCCTCTGATGATGAGAACAGCTGAGATCATATCAGGAAGCCATGTGACAAGCTTCTCCTGAAGATTGAGCAGCGTACATCTTCCCCTCTGGAGCCAGGAAGGGGTAAAGACAAGACCAGAGCTCTCCCAAAGTGAATTACAGCCATTCTTAGCAACAACAAGGTCCCCAGCTTCTCTGATGATGAGAACAGCCAGGTTCACATCAGGAAAGATGCTTGACAAGCTCCTCCAAGACAAGCAATGGCAACAGGAGAACTGACAACACTACTCTCTTCCCCTCCAATTCTTTTTATCTTGGCAACAATCCTAAGTGAGCCTTCCACAGCCAGCACTAAACTGGTTCAGTTCAGCTGGCATTGCAAGTTGACCACCAGTTATTCTACCATAGCCACTGAAAGTTTACATCTTAGATGTTGTTGACTAAGTTTATCTCAGTAATAAATGATACATGGTAAGGTAAGGTGACCATTTGAGAGAACCTTAGTATTGGAAAAATATAGGTTAATTTCAGATTAATTTATTCAATAGGTATTTGTCATTAACTATATGCCAATTACTGTTCTGAACAAAACATAAACCTTATGCTGTTCTCCAGCAATCAAGTAATGTAATATATGTGATGTAGAGGCAGGTCTGTAAAAAGCATAATCGTTCATAGGATGGTCGGGGGCAATCTCTAAGAAATGACGTTTGGACAAAGTCTTGAACGAGAGAAATGCCGTGGGAGATTTTAGGACTGAACCTTGCAGGGAGGGGAAATAACTGCGCCTGAAAGGTGAGAGTGCTCGGCTTATCTGAGAAGCAGCAGGAAGACCAGTCTGGCTAGAGAATGGTGGCAGGCAAGAAAGTGGGAAAAGTAAAAGTATCCTAAAGGGCCAGATCTTGTAGAATTTTATTCCAAGCACAGTAAAAGTCTTTAGAGAGTTTTGAGGATGGGAGTGATATTAACTGCAGGGATCTCCCTGGGCTGATCAGTGGCGGATACAGTAAAGTGGGCAGGAGTAATATAAAGGGAAATCTGCTGAGAAGGCACTGAAGTTCTCATGGAAATAGTGGTAGCAGGACTGGAGTGCTGGTTTTAGAATGAGAAGTGGTTACATATGGGATTTTCTTGATGCATTGGATATGAAATATGGGGAAAGATTCTGAGCAGCTGAGGTAGGAAAAGTTAGGGGAGGAACAGATGTGGAAGCAAAATTAAGAGGGCCTTAGGATGTTTAATATAGAAATACCTATAAACATGAAATGGAAAAGTAGAGTGCTGAGTGTAGGGATCTGGATTTCAGGGAAAACTGAGTTAGAGATGGAATTTAACCAAAGGACTTCCTTGATCTGAGCCAATTTGAGTAGAGGGAGTTGGAGTTCTAATTGCTTCTGAGGGTTCATTGAGTTGGGAGCTATTTTTCTATGGGAGTAGGGTTTGTTTTTAGATATTAAGTAGCATGAACTTGTCAGTGGCTTTTCCAGTGAATAAGAGCTTTTCACTGGGTGTTGGAGTAAGTCTAGTTCATCCTGGGATTTCTGATTCAAAGATTAATTGACAAAATTAAATTCAAAATGTTTTTATTTCTTTGATTCTCCATTTGTCTCTAGACTCTAGTGAAAATCTTTTCAGCTCTGTTTGTGCTTGGGTGTATTTCATAATATAAATCATATATATATATATGTATATACACACACATACATATATATTTAAAGTAATCCATTTTTCTATAATATACACACTGTGTATATTATATGGGATTAATATACACATTTTTCTGTGTGGTTTTGCTACCAACTTGATATATGGTTAGGTTCATTCGTTTCAGTTTGTTTTAATTTTAAGGATTGCTTTTTCCCTTTAGACTTAATTGAATTTTTGAATATGTAAAACATGTTTTCAAAATCAAAACTACTTCCTGTCTCTTTCCGTCCCGTTTAGAAGTCATTGTTTTCTTTTAATTTTTGATTTCTTCTACAAATACAGTATTTCTCTCCCAAATGTAAGTCAATTTGTATGCACATTCATGCTCATAGTTTGTGCCTTATTCATATCCAAAAAGCAGGTATATAAGGTCTATATATTATATACATTATATATATTATATACTATATGTACATGTGTCTGCATGTATGTGAAAGAGAGAGGAAGCAAGGAAAGAGGGAAAATAAATGAATATTCACATGTATGTTGGTCTAAGTTCTTCAATAGTAATAAGATAGGCATAGAAAGAGTTATTCTAAGGACCTGACTTGTGTGATTGTGGAAGATAAGAAGGCACACTGCCTGCCATGTGAAAGCTGAAGACCCTGGGTAGCCAATTTTGTTGTTCCACCTCAACCTGACGTCCTGAGAGGCAAGGAACAGACAGTGTAGTGTCCAGTCTGATGATGTTCCAGGTGAATCACTCAGGTAGAGAGGACACATTCTTTCTTTCTCCATCTTTCTGTTCATCAGGCTCTTAATCAACTCTACCCAGTTTGCCTATTGAGATGTTAATCTTATCCTGAATTGACCTCCTGGACTGTATTTATTGTGGGTATACTATGGCCCAATAATGTTGACATAGAAAGTTAACCATCACAGTGTGTATA